>JAUMHL010000001.1:24591482-24603811 GCA_032362345.1 Sandelia bainsii | reverse complement strand
TGCACTGGAGAAATCAAAAAACATTATCCTCACTGAGCCCCCGGGCTTGTCCAGATGAGTGTAGGTGTGATGGAGCATATGTGGAGTTAATCGTGGTCCCTCATCAAGGTGGCTCTATATAGGCAACTGAACGCTTAAAGCATTTCTATGACCACAGTAATTGATGAGGAATGTGCACTGCTGCCGACCACTGGAGGCTACTAATCTCACAGATGGAATTTAAAAAAGCAGTTTCAGTTCAGCGTTTTCAATTGTCGTCCTGTCTGACTGAACAGATGACAGAGTATAGTAAATATCACGATGTGTATGGACATATTTGTACATAAGTGGAGTTTCATGCTGTAGTTCATCCAGCAGCATTGTACAGACTACAGCTTGCACCCGCGTCGTGTTTGGATTTGTCAGGTGACGCCACGATTTTCCTCCAAGACTGACTGGAATACTGTTTGTTCTGTCCTCTTCAGAGCGGCTTGTGGTTCTGAATTTTCCTTTTTTACATAGTTAAAGGCCTTTTTTTGTCTGTTTTGAGTTTACCAATGTTAGGTAATTAGAAAGCATATAGTAAAGTTTTGTGGTTGTGTATTAGTTGTAAAAAATGTATCTTCATAATTATTTAGTATCTAGCTATATTTCACATACAAATTGCATCATCATCAGATGAACAATCAACAGATGACAAAAAACATTAAAATGTGTCCCATATGTAAGTAAGTAATGGAGATATGCTGTAATAGTTCCTAGTATCTCCGTAACAGGGTTACACCTCCCTCAGCCTCTTATCCAAGCCATTTGAAAGAACTTAATATATCCGTCTTCCTGAATCGATTCTGCTCACTTCTGTGGAAAGTAGCCAATGTCCTTATGCTTTGGCTGCTCTCCCCTTAGTGAGCTTGGCTGACTTGCCCAAATGGAGGGATATTAAGCAGTCCTCAGAATTTTAATCTTGTCTGTTTGGGATGTTTTGCTGTGGGTACTGAGGAGCCAAAGCCAAGGCTGAACATGAGGGATAAAAGGCCAGCCAACAGGCTAAGCTTGGCACGGAGGAGGAAATGAAGGAATGGCCAACAGACACTGTTCCTTTCTTTCCATGAATCAGGGCTGAACGGCTGGGGCTGATAGCACAGGGGTGAGGGACATTTTCTGTTTGTTCACCTGACTATTTGTGCATTTTGCTTTGGGCTTTAGCCTGAAACCCAACATACACAATTACAACCAATTATGTAACATTTGATCATATTAGGTCAGGATTTTATCTGGTTGTTTTTACAGAGTTTTGGGTTTGACTGTAGCTGTAATATTTGAGTTTAAAAGGCTTTAAGGTAGAAGAAAACATGTTTTTTCTCCTTAGTGTCCAGTGTGTATTCTGATGTATGTCTCACCTGGTTTTTCCGTGTTCTACATGTTATATCATCTACAAAAATACTAGGCCTGCTTTGATAATACAGTATGTTAATGGGTTCAAATAAGAATAACACAGAACATTTTTTGTGCTCTAATGTAATGTCTTATGCAATGCTTTGGATTTTTAATATGACATTTAGTTAATAAATTTTTCCTCAGCAGCCATAAAAGTTTTAGCATCTGTGTTTACAGGCCTTTTTCAGATGATGGTTAGCATAGCCACTTCATCATTATTGCTGTAGCAATTCATGGGCTGCGAAGAATGCAGTGAGAATGAAGGAGGAGCAGGTTTGATTGGAGCTGTGACTAGTCAATCTGAGTGGCATTGTGTAGGGCTATTTTTGATTGTGCGAGAGGCAGCGCATGCAGTAACAACAATAGACTCATTGAAGTGATCATATGACAGCCCAGAATAGCTCCAATTGGGGAAAGAATAGAAGTGATCGTGTATTCACAAAGACGAGTCCATGAGGAGTGTTGGTCTGCAGTGCCGATGCGTTCATCCTTCTCTGTTTAATTAGATACACTGATTCTCATGCATGTTAGGACCTCGGGGTGAATACTGAACATACTGCAAAGGTCATGATCTGCAAGTCATGATGCAGCATGTTTATGTTGAATGCCTCAGCCCACTGAGGTTTCAGCTACAGTTCAGCCAAAGTGGATGTTCTTAAAATATAGTTTACTGGTTTACATGTCTTAAAAAGAGACTTGCATGTTACATGCATCAATTGATATTTATGGGAAAAAATGTTTGGTTTTAATTATCAACCATTTTAAGGAAATATTCACAATTTTTGTGTCCATATGAACACTGAAACAGGTTTTACTTGCTGTGATTAGTCCTCTTGTCTAAACTAGCCCTCCAAAATAGAGATCCCTCCAAAATATTAGAATTCTTTTATTTTCATTATGCATACACATAACAAAACTTTGTTTGGTATCTCTCAGTTTCGAAGGCCACAATACTTGGAATAAGGCCCAATATTAAACGGTAAATAGTTAAATAGGTATACAATAGTTAAATTGGTACACAGCAAACATTAGAATAAAGCCAGTAAAGAGATATCAGCAGCATAGCATAGCAGCAGATAGATGGGGTGTCAACACACATTTACATACTTATGTAAATGGGTATGGGTCAAAATCATGGGTCATCCTCCTTGTTTTTCTGAAGACAATATAAGACTCCAACTATCCAAATGAGTCATATTAAGTAGATATCTTCCAAAGTTGCAGCCATTTTAGTCATAAAATTACCTCTTTTTTGTTGCTAACACAACAGGGAAATACAAAGAGGGAATTTTATGCTAAAAAGACAATAACCTTAGAAGATATCTAACTGATTTGACTAACTCAGACTGATGGAGCCTCATAATTGCTCTTGATACCCATTTGAATAAATTTTTGCACAGAACCAGTACTGTGGATATTGGCTTTCATCACTTCCATTGTTTGAGTTTTAGTGAATGACCTATGCATGACAAGTATGAATTGGAAGAATGATCCAACCATGAAAAAACACTGTCAATGGTCATATGGGCCACCTGACTGTGGTTTTAAGACATGTTTGAAAAATTGTGAGCCAATCCTTTAACACAGTTCATCTGATTCATCTGTGGTTTGCATTGAAGTCTGTTACATCACATTTTACCAACTGTGCCCTGCCCTCGTCAAACCAATGAGAAGAGCTTAGAGAAAAATACAAACAGAGATATCTGTCAGCGAAATAAACAAATCTGTTCTAACTTTAGTGGAAATGTTTGTGTGGGCCCCATCGGTCACAGTAAGGAGCTAACTGAGAAACCAGGTTTCAGGGTGTTTTAAGAACTATACCCATTCTTCAAAGCTGGACATATTAGGAAACATTTTAGCCTGCTAAAAAAAATGTGAAGCTCAACTGTATAACATGGCTATTTTCTTCTGAAAGCACTTCTCTGCTGTTATCTTGTATCAAGTAAAAAGAAATGTTTATGTCACACAATGACTCAGTATGATTTATCACTGATCTTTCATGAAGAAATGTAATACTTGTAATGTATGTAAATGTAAAACTTCAGTAAATCTAAAACTTGCATGAGACATATTTTAAAGTAGAATTACCGCCTTGTGGTTGTGTGTATCCACCAACCAGGTAAGTTGCAGACTCATATTCTAATCACTTGATTCCAAGTAAACATTTGTGCCAGGTGTAATGAAATTTTCCCCAGGTACTTCTGAGATATTGATACAACGAGAATTAGATAGACATGAGGTCACAGTGACCTTGACCATTGACCACCAAAGTTCAGTTCATCCTTAAGTGGAAGTAGATGCTTGTGCCATATTTGAAGAAATTCCCTCAAGATTTTTGATATTGCAGGACCTACTGCATCATTATCATTATCATATTGGTTCCTACATTTCCTATAATACAACATTATATATTATACAAGTCCATGGACAAAGTCCATTTCTCTAGTTGGTAATGCAGGGTTTCTCCAATCTAATCCAAGATAACCCCAAAGACGTCCCTATAGAATCACGAGGGGTGAACATAATTTTACTTCACAAAGTAATTTAATATTGATGTTGTGTATAGTCCTATAGATACCTGTTTTTGTCATTACATGTGACATAATTGTGCATGTACATTATAGCACCTGAGCTGAGTTGTTAGATGAAGGATTTATTTCTGACCTAGGCTTTTCTTGCCTCATATATTTTCCTCAGCTGTCAAAGCTGGAGAAGCAGCAGCAGAGGAAAGAGAAGACACGCTCCAAGGGCCCCTCAGAGTCGGGCAGGGAGAAGGGCGCCCTACGTTCCAGACAGGACCCCAGCGCCAGTAGTGGAGCAGAGGGTGATGTGTCTTCAGAGAGGGAGCCCTAGGTCACCAGGGTGAGAGAACCTAGGACATGGAAACACAAATGCATGCTGTTTTTCTCTTAGGCAAAAATGTTTGTGCAGCTGTAAATGTAGTTTAATTGAATGAATACTTATGGTCAATACAAATGTTTGCTACATTAATGCAATCAAACTGATAAAAATAGATATATTAACACGATTATTGTTTTGTTAAAGTATTGAACAGAAGTTTTTGCTTATCCTGTTACTCTACGCTCCTGAATAAACATGCAACATGACACATGCCCAGTATAAATTACAAAACATTAAAAGCGAGTGCTGCTTACATGTTTCACATAGTATTTCCATATAAAAAGATCCTGCAAAATGCTTTACATACAGCATGTAAACAGAGGAATTAAATGACAGTCTGAGGTCTTACAGGATTTGTTGTGTTTAATTCATTACCTAGGACTTAAAGTGCAATATTACAGTGCTGTGAAAGGATATTTGCCCCCTTCCTGATTTTTATTTTTTGCATATTTGTCACATTCAGATCATCAAACATTTTTTAATATTACATGGAGATAAGCTGGATAAATACAAAATGCAGTTTTTATATGCTGATTTTATTCATTGAGGGGAAAAAAGCTGTCCAAACCTGCCTAGCCCTGTGATTAAGTAACTGTCCCCCTTTTTTTAAATCATGAATGAACTGTGATTAAACACATTTTAGGAAAGCTGAGTTCAAAAGATCTCAAAAAGCAACACATCATGCCGCAATCTCATAAAATTAATGAACAGATGAGAAACAAAGTAACTGACATGTATCAGTCTGGAAAGAGTTACAAAGCCATTTCTAAAGCTTTGGGACTCCAGCGAACCACAGTGAGAGCCTATATCCACAAATGCAGAAAACCTGTGAACCTTCCCAGGAGTGGCTGGCCAACAAAAATTACCCCAAGAGCACAGCGGAGACTCATCCAGCAGGTCATAAAAGATCCCAGAAGAACATCTGAAGAACTGCAGACCAATAAGAACACAAAGGCTCATCTCATGTTTGCCAACAAACATCCCCAAGACTTTTGGGCAAATATTCTGTGGACCGATGAGACAAAGTTAAACCTTTTAATATAAAAAAAAAAAAAAATCATGAATGGGGCAAATACTTGTTTGAAAGTCTGTCACTGGCCTTGCTATAACTTTTTTTTTTCTTACATAATATTTTAAATGTATATAAAATTTAGTATATTGTATTACCCAGCTTTGCTCTGCAACTGAATTTCTGTGGCAGATGTTAAGAAAAGGTCTTAGGGACATTTTGCAGAAAATTTGCAGAAATCCTCACACCTGAGAATGAAGCTATATTCAGAAGATGTACAGCTGTGTCTTTTTTTTTTTTTTTTGCCTTTTGCACTGTCAACAAATACAGTCACCCCCAAAATAGTTCTCTCTCATTAATTATATTAGCGTATTGTGTCATGTGCAATGTTGCATCTTTAAATGTGCAGTGAGAAGCAGGAACAGCCTGCTCAACATCTCTGTTTTTCACGTCTCCTTCTGTCTTTGTTATTGTTGACACTGCGGTGAAACTCGGCAACGCTCATGAGAGACAGACCTGTTTGTTTCTCGGTCTGTGGCTCATATTGCAGAGATTAGGAGGTTTGGGGGGGAAAGGAGGAGGTTGGGGAGGTGCTCTTATTTGCCTTCAGTATTTGTTTACTAGCGCAAAAACAGACGAGTTCTGGGAGAACAGAGATGGGGAGGCATTGAGTCAGCTCTCTCCGTGTCCCCTCGTGCTCTCCCTGCTGAGGCTGCTGCTGCTAGCTCCTGTGGCACAGCTCCTCTCCCTGTGTGAACTCTCTGGCAGGCACGCACATTAATGGATACGCTGTCAAACTGGCATTGCGGCTGCATTTTCTGCCTTTTCTCACGGGCATGTGTCTGTACACATAGAAGCAAGTCTGACACCATTACAATTCAACACTGAGGTGTGCCTACACCCTAGACACACTCACACCACATCCCGTGTGGAACCTTGAAATTCCATAGTCCTGTCCTAACCTCTTCTCCCACAGGAGACACTGCACTGTAATCCCTGTAAGTGCATGCTGGGTAAATACGTATGTACCCTGAGACATAGAATCCTCAGCACCTCCTTACATAAGTCCTTTTTGTCTTGCAGACAGCCAGAGACGGGAGAAAGAGTTGGTAGAATTGAGAAAAAAGAAGCTAAAAACGATCACGATCTGATCATTCAAGAGACTTATTTGTTTTCTCATATTTGATTGTGTTGAATGGATGTGCACACACAGCACTTCTAGAAAATGTGTGGTGCCGTGGTAGGAGGGGAGGTGGAAGAGGGAAATCTAGATGTAAGGGAGATGTAAGACAGAGGGCTCGCTCGCTCAGCTCTGTTGCTGCATATTGAACATTACTTTGTATGACTTTAAAGGACCACAAGAAAAAGTAATGGCACTGTTTTCTGTGTAAATTGGTCATGAAATGGGACCTGATTTTCACCAATGTCACAAATATGAACAAACACAATATTTCTAAGCTGATAAAACACAGTTATGATCTTTCTTGTCTTTATTGAACACAGCCAATAAACACACAGAGTGATGGTGGAAAAAGGTGTGACTGGACAAGAAGGTGGATTTTGTGTCTCCAAAGTCATTCTGTAGTAGATTTAGGTTCATGTCACCCAGCTTCTACTGAGCTCCAGCCGGTGCACAACCAGCCAGAGATTATCCTGTAAGATACCTTGATAAACTTGGGAGATCATTCTCCCCTGCACAATGGCAAGTGGTCCATAGGCAGCAAAGCAACCTTTATGATGATTTTTTTATGTTGGCTCACAGTTCTGTTTTTACTCCACTTGACTACTCCATAACTGAGATCTGCAAGAAGGATAGTGACATTTTTTATACATTTTCTGTGTTATCTTGAGCAATATGTTATCAGGAACTTGGAAAGTAGTAACTCCAGCTCCAGAGTGTGTATTTTCACAGCAGTGGGCGTTTGTTTTTAGGAAATCGGGCTTAGCTTTGGCAGCGTTACATTAGGAGTTCTCTAGCTGGCAACTCGCGTGAGCTCCAAGTCTGGGCAGGAGGGTTGGGCTGAGTTAATTCTGTCCAGTATTTTGAATTTGGACAGCTGTAACCCTTCTAAATGACTGATATCGTCAGTGCTACATATTGTTCCTTCAAACATGAGCAGTGTGCACTTTTTCCTCCACAGAATGAGTCCTCCATTATCTTCTCTGGTCGTACTTCCTTCCCGTCTGCAGTGTTCTAATTTTTGATATAAACAGCTTACAAGGAGGTTCCTGCTGCTCCTCAGGCTGCTGTGAGCAATTTCTAACCCACATGCACAATTGCCTATCTAATTGCAAATGACCTAATAGTGACTGATTAGAGGTGGATTCAGAGTATATGTAATTTTCACTTTAAAAGTCTTATATGGTTGCTATGGTTTTGCCTTTTATATTTAATAAGACCTACAGTCTCAGGCTTGATTTATGCTACTGCATTTGAATCGACACAGAGCCTGCGCTGGTGTGTTTGCGTCATTCTGCAATTACAGCTCCTGATTGATAGTTAGTGCTGGTTCTTTGCCACTGAAGTGAGTTTTTTCAGTGTACTACAAATACAAAATGCAGTTTTTAAATAATTTTATTCATTAAGGGAAAAAACCTGTCCAAACCTGCCTGGCCCTGTGTGAAAAAGGAATTACCAACCACTGTTAAGAAGCCACTGCTGACCAAAGAGCACAAAGGCTTGTCACATTTACCAATAAACCTATAAAGACCCATAAAGACTTTGGGGCAAATATTCTGTGGACGGATAAGATGAAAGTTGAACTTTTTGGAAGGTGTGTGTCCCGTTACATCTGGCGTAAAACCAACACAGCATTTCATAAAAAGAACATCATACCAACAATGAAACGTGGTGGTGGTGGTGTGATGGTTTGGGGTTGCTTTGCTGCTCTAGGACCTGGACGATTTGCCATAATTGATGAAACAATGAATTCTGCGCTCTATCAGAAAATCCTGAAGGAGAATGTCCGGGCATCGGTTTGTGACCTCAAGCTCAAGCACATTTAGGTTATGCAGCAGAGTAATGATCCAAAACACACCAGCAAGTCCACCTCTGAATGGCTAAAAAAAAAACTGTGGCTTAATCAAAACGAGTGAGCCGAAATTCCTCCACAGTGATGGAGTGTACTTTTTCACGTAGGGCCAGGCAGGTTTGAACAGCTTTGTTCCCTTAATAAATGAAATCATCATTTAAAAAAAACAGCATTTTGCATTAACTCAGGTTATCTTCATTTAAAAGTGACAAGATGGGGCAAATACTTTCTCACAGCACTGTATACAGGATGAAGTGATCCAAAACTTATTTGATGCAGCTTGTAAGTGTGAAGTTGTAACTAATTTGCAATAACACAAATAACAATGACAATCCTGTTTTCTGTTATGCAGGTGTCATGCTGGGGACATGACGGTGAGCCCAGTTTCCTCAGGGAGGCTTCGATCCTCAGTGACTCTCGCACCTTATTGTGGACTGTCTGTTTGGAAATGAGCGGGATTCTTTTGGTCTGTTGCTGAACATCGTCCCCTTGCTGGTGTCCTTCGCCTCTCTCCTTCACCATCACAAAGAACCAGCCAGGACTAAACAAAGTAGCAAAGAGGATGTCTAGCCACAACACTGTTTGTAGTTCTGTGAAGTGAGATTGAACAAGGGTGCACAGAAAGGGAATGTGGGTGACATGCAATGGAACAGACGTCAGCGACACGACACTGGCCCAGTAGCTTTCTGTGCTCTCTTACTTGTTTTTTTCTCACTGCTTTTCAGTTCGTGCTGCATTCTCTTTCTGATTCTCCATCCCTGTCTCACTCTCATCGCGCTGCTCCTGTTAAATCTCTGCTCAGAGATACGGCGCTGACCCTGAATCATAGCTCAGCTCCAAGTCGTGGTCTCACAGAGCAGCACAATGATAATGTAACAGCCTCATCGTATTGACTGCACCAGTGACAGCTCAAAATTAGTACAGTTCCAAATCTATAATAAATGGTTATTGTATCTGTATCTTGGACTGGACTGACAGCACACTGGACTAGTGGCTTTGAAAAAAATGTATAGGAGAAACGAGAACAACACAGAAAATCTAACTAACATCATTTCTGGAAAAAATTATTTAAAGCTAATGTCTCCTTTTCCTCCTAAAAGCAAAGACTCATTGTGTGTTGCACTATAACTAAATTATCCAATCACTTTTGTCCTTGTCAGTAGTAAATACATACTAGAAAAACTTATATTTGACAGAATAAACTGATGACTAATTATGATTTCAGTCTGACTTTAATCCTGAAGTGTTGCCAGTATGTCCCAAACTGTTCCTTGATCCATCTCCACTTTACATCCAGTCAGAAGAAATCATGCGGGCTGCAGGGTGAGATGGTGCCATGCAGCTGGCTTCAGCTGTAGTCGATTTTCACTCTGAGATGGAGTAGCTTCAGCTTATTGACTACAAGTCAGTCTGTCTCAATTATCTGTGCTTTAGCTCCCTGGAGAGGGGCCAGCTGTGCTTCACTGTCAGCGAACATCGACTGTGGACTTTGACCTCACAAGAAATCTACTAGTTGTTAATGATTTTGTACACTGTCCTGTTGTCGTTTGGACAGATCTGAATGTACATTTTGTTGTCATTTTATAAAGACGTCAATAGAAAAATTGTCCCATGCTGTGTTTGTGTGTTTTTCCGCAGTTTAATGTGATGCAAAAGGAAGGATGTTTGTCCTTATTTCTTCTTTCAGCATCACCACCTGGGCTCCTATACTATCCCAATTTTAGCTCTATAGCTTTTAAAAAAAATTTTCTTAGCAAGCTATTCTGTGCCAAACATACCGTATACTACCCCTGCTCTTTTTCACTCTCTTTCTCCAGTGGTGCTGAGCTGAGGTTTCTCCACCTTGTGGTGGAGAGCAGCAGGAGAAGTGGGAGAAGCTGCTGTAGCCTGGACTTGGGAGTTCTCAGAGAAGAAAGATGTGACCCAAATATGTCTGCTAGCTCGGTAGGCTTAGTACTGCTTCGAATTGGGCTAGTAACAGCAGCTCTCCTCTGCAGTGACAGTAAGAGAGGAGGAAGTAGTCTGTGGGGCCTTAGATAATTGATGTACTGTACCAAACATTTGAACGGGCTGCAGTTGATCAAAGCTGTAAAAGGGGTGAGAACGGGGGAGTGTTGAGGGGGACAGATGTTCAAGGTTTGTCTATCTGTGGAATCACCTGTGTGCTTCCAAACAACATGGAGGTTTGCGTGTCTTTGTGAGGATGCCGTGAGCTGTCGGGCAGGGCAGTGGGAGTGGTGTCGGTCGGACATGGGAAAGTGGGTTAAATTCCAGACATTCTCTTACATCTGAGGCCACGCTGTTTCTGCTTTGACGTCTCTGTGACTTATCTTACATCTTGAGTGTGAGTGTGTTTGTGTGTGTGTGTGAGTGAGTCCTTTGCCAAGCCCACTGGCTATGGAAAAACAATTTAACTGGATTTAATTTGTTGCCCCCCACCACCCCACCCCTTCCTTCTTCCTCCTCCCTCTTTCCCCTCACGTTTTATTTTCTTCTTTTGTGTGCCTCTGAGAGGTTGGAATTCATCTTGTTTAGGAACTCCATGCCCAGTTCAAGCTCAATTTGCAAGTTAGACAGGCTGGGTTTCGTGGCAGCTTTTAAGGGCCTCCGCTCATGTGTAGGAAGCCACTGGAGTTCTCAGTGTGATGCTAAAAAATAGGCCGTGGTCATCTGATTTGGAAAAAGTTTTACTGGACACATTAAGTTGGATCATTTGTCTTTAAAATATGACAGTTCACTCTGAGTCACATGCTTATTTTTATTGGCTGACATTCTTGTCTTACATTTGATCTATCATATCCCCACACTCCAAAGGGTTAAACAAGCACAGTTAAACTAGCTGCCTAGAGCCCTGACCACTTTTTCCATCCTTGCTGGAAAGTTTCCAGTGCTATTTATATGAAACTTCAGCCCCAACAATAAAGAAACCCACATGGCCTCGATAGAATATTTTACCTTTATCCTAAAATTCAGTTTGACTCAAAGCATTGTGTACAAGATGATCACTCTCCGTTTTGTGGACACAGTTTCAATGAGTAGACAACATGTAGAAGCAGGCGCAAGTGAAATCAATCCATATGACCTAACTACTGTTGTGTAACCAAAAAAACTCCATCTAATCTGTCCCTTGCTTGGTGAATGATTTGTCGTAGTGAATGTTCCAACTCAGCTTTTAAACCAAATAACCAAGAGAAACAGAAACAGTCTTAATGCATGTTCAGAGGGAACGGAATTCATTTTTGGCTGATGTACTGACATATTTTAGAGTGATAACATTATTACTGTTATTATTTGTAGAAGTAGTTGGCCTGGAAGCTCTTACTGTGGTGTTTGGCTGCTGTGCATGGAGTTTGTGTATGTTTGAATTGGTGAGAGGTATCAGTGTAAAACTACTGCTAAGGTTTGTAGAAAACCAATGAAGCTGTGCAAATATAACTTCATATTATTTTTCAGCTTTGGACACACATTATCTGAGGAGTGTGTCCAAATGCATGATATGCAGTTTTACATGTTCCCATTAGATAAAGGCTGTATTTCATTACAGGAAATTTGGCACACTGATGTTCTTTAAAATGCACTTACCGAATGCTCACAATATATTAAAGCTACATTAATCAATATTTTTATAAAACAATTATGTTTACATGTAATGAAAAAAAAGTTTCATGGTATTAACCAATCCCCAGAGAGTCATCACCAAACTCTGTGGTTCTTCTTACTCCTAGAGCAGAGGTCACCAACAGGCGGACCGCGGTCTGGGTCCGGACCCGGACCCGGACCCAGACTCTGTCCTGTCCGGACCCAGAGCCGGAACCGACTTGTCATTAAGTTTTAGTCAGTTTTGGCGGAGATTATATTTTGACCGGTAACTCTTTTCTGACAGTGTTTCTACATCTACTCAGCTAAAGGCCCATCCTACCTGTCTCTGATTGGTCAGTACTCGTTGCCTTTGTGGTTTCAGGTTGGTTGGG
>JAUMHL010000001.1:24579665-24591382 GCA_032362345.1 Sandelia bainsii | reverse complement strand
TGACAGTGCTCAGCTTTTTTATTATTTATTTGATTATTTATTATTGTATGTACCCTCGAGAGTCCAGAGTTAATATTAAAAAGGCATTGAATTATTGCTTAATGACAAGTTAGTTCAATTTATATGTAAATTAATATTAATGTATAACTACATTATAATGCTATTTAAATATGATGATGTTGTGGACCCGGACATGAGGAAAGTTTCTCTATCCGGACCTCCTTAAATCATACTTGATTACCCCTTCCCTGGAGGAAAGGTCAGCTTTGTTTTATTTATTTTTTTAAAGCTCAACGTTTTAAAATCAGCTAGTGGTACATTTAATAGAATATCATTTTCCAGTTAGGGTGAAATTTCTCTCAAGCTTGTAGCTCAAGATTGTTTTTATTTATATTTTATGTAAAAAGTTCAGGAGTGTGCTGCCAGAGGTCTATGTGCCATTACAAGGTTTTGTCATATGGTGGCAGCATTGAGTAAGATGTGGTTTCCTGCCAACACACTGCCAGTTGCATGCTAGGTATTTTTTTCCTGTTTCAGTCTGGAGATAACAGAGATTTGCATGGGAAAACTGGTGATGCAAATTCATAGAGTAAAATAATTAGTAAATATACATATCTCTTGGTAAAGTGTGCATTTGGTTTTGTTTTATGTTAGCGTTTGATAGCCCACAGCTGTATTTTTGTTACCATGATTTGTTGGTTTTTTTTTTGTTTCATTCTATTAAAGCTGCAAGAACACAAGTTATTGTGTCTCCTATGTGAAGACATTTTTCAGGCTACACAATGTAATGTTAGCAATTTACTTGTGAAAGAAGGCATAGCTAAATATTGAGAATAAATACAGAATGTAAATATTCTCCCATTTGAATGTTATGGTTGCCTCCTGTTTGTTGCTTTGTAACATTTTAATCACCAAATTATGATGAATTTATGAAGGTGTAATGTGTCAGGCCTGTGTTTATAGTTACTGACCCCATGTGGCTAAAGATAAATGAATGTATCTATGAAAGACTGCCTTTGATATAATGAATTAATTAAAAGTACATAACAACTGTTGTCTAATATGGGTAGAAATTTACTTTAAAAAATGTAGTTAAAAAAAATAATTTTCCCGTTATCAGTAAATAAACATGTTTTCACGTGGGCTTCACTGTAGTCACTGTGTGCGCGTGCTTGCCCACGCGCGCCCCTCTCTCTGCCTCGGCTCTGAGAAGACGGACGCATCCATGGAGAGCTCGTGCAGCCATCCTCATCCTCTTCCTCGCCACTTCCAAAAGCACATTTCAACATGACATAAGAAGACAGCCCGGCTCAGGAGCTCGCCGTGTTTGCCAAACAGCCCTCGCAGCATCCCGGCGGTACCACTTCCAACTTTGAAAAAGAAAACCAAAAACAACATTCCCTCGTTTCCCTTCTAACCCCTCCACTGTACTTTTTCGTCTGCTCCCGGGAGAGAAGTTAATTCCCTGGGAATTAAAGGAGGTTGCTCTTTTCACCCCGCCCCCCCCCCACTTCGGGAATCCGCATGGATGTGGCAGCGGCAGAGGGGATGTCTCCGCCGGGTATCCTGCTCCGGAATCGGCCGGCGCAAGTGATGCCGAACCAGAAGAAGGTCAGAGCGAGGCGGAAAAGGCGAAAGGAGTTGGTCGTCATCCAAGTCTGCTTGTTCGGAGGCTTGCTCCTGCTCGTGAAGGGGTTTTCCTACTTAGCGGAAAATTCAGGTGAGCCTTTGGCCGCTTGTTCAGCTCCTGTACGAAGCGCTGGGATGGCGGCGGTGGGGGAACTGAATTCCCCTAACGTTAGCAGTTAGCTTGTTTCATTACTGTATATGTTTTTATGTGTTTGTAATTATAACGGAACAGTTAACCGTGTTAATTTTGCCCCTTTTGTCGTCAAACCTACCGTTAGCTTTACTACACGTTAACACCATAATTTAGTAATGTTATACGTAATTAACATCACTGCCTGTCACCATTTATGCTAAATATTATTATTATATACAGGGACGTACAGTTTATTTAATTAATAACCGAACTGTATGGTCGTCACATTTTACAAAGATGCCATATTGTGTAATTGTCTGTGTAATTACCTGTCTGTATGAAAAAAAAAGAAAAAAGTTTTGCCCTGTGGCGTTAATATTCTTACACATTTATTCAGTTTTTAGCTAATGTTTCCAGACATTAGCATAGCTACAAAGGTGCTCCATATCGTTTACAGAAAAAGTTGACAGTGACTTTACCGTCTGTACCTATTTTTTATTGTATTTATTTGTTTTACTTAAAACATGTCAAAACTAAACAGTTAAGAAAGTTATATCTTTTTAAAGTTCAGAGCGTCAAGGTGGCAGCAGTGTCATGGAGGTACACCGCAACCTATATTCTTGTCCCCCCCTCTTCTTTTGCATGCTCAGGTGCTTCAGCTGCAAAGAAGTGAAATCAGGGCAATGAGCCCCAGGGTATAGGCCCACACCTCTTCTGGTTCCTGCAAATGGCTACACAGTGTCTCTCTCCTTCACACTAACTTTACTTCAAAGCTGTACTGACTTGTATCTGTGTCAGATGATTGGTATTACCTGAGCAATTAAATGACACTGATGATAAATAAATGCAGTACTCCCTAACAGCAAACACTTGACTTTGTAGCTGCACGGTCCTCTACTTCTCTTTTTATCTATCTTTGACTCTGCCCCCGATACTCCGCTTGATTACTGAGTCAGCGTCAGCTAAAGTGAGATGTATTTATCTCTTTCCGTGGACAGAAGGCCTGTATGAATATTCATGCACTCATGACTTGTGCATCATCAGTGGGATTCATTTTTCCCCCTCTTTCTTCCCTGCTGTGTTTCCTGGTTACACGGAAGTGCAACAGTGCTGCTCTCTGCTTGAGACAAACAAGAGACGACACCAGGGCATTTAATGCATTTCCCTTGTCCCCACTGTTTTCTTGTTAACTCTTAATCAGCTTGCTGGAATATCAATTAAAGTGGATTATTTATGATGCGCTTAACGAAGTTCCGCTAAATCGAGCCTCGACATCTCCTCACAGTGGCACATTAATCATTCCCACACTCCTCTTTGCATCTCTGTGCACTAAGATAGGGAAAGATGGGAGCAGGGAGGGAACACTGTTGGCACGCAAACCTTGCTGCTGCTGTAGCTGCTGTGTGTGGTGCAGTGAAGGTGAGACCAGGTGAGAAGTTCACCCATGCCCCGAGGACTATCGAATAACTGGACCTTTTAATACTGTTTGATTCCCCCTCTTAGGCCAGACTTGTGGTTGGCAGGGTGGACAGGGCAGAGTTCTCCTGCTGGGCTCTGTGAAGTATGAAATGAATTCAGTGGTGTTGCTGCTTTCTTGAAGAATGTGCAGATGTAGCCACAGTGGGAGCCGCACTTTGTGCGCTGCACTATTACCACCCCCCAAGAGGATTTTGTTTTGGAAAATCATGAAGTTCCCCTTCAATGGATGAATTGGGGGGAGAGGATTCCAAACTGACACATCTGTTGTGCACTGCTCCAGCTGTTCATTGCCCCACACTTGCATAAAAAGTCAAACTTTACTGTGACAGAGAACACAAACCTGGTCATTGAAATAAAACAAAGCGACACGCTCTGCTACCTGCACCATTTAAGACACAAATGTCTGACTTAAGACGCCTTTGATGAAGGAAACATTTTTGTGTTCATTTGTGTGTTTCCATTGTTTTTCCAAGATTGTTGAAATACATATCTCATAGTCATTAACCTTACTTAAACATTCTGCAATTCAAAAAAGGTCACTTTGCAATAAGACAGTGTGTTGAATATCTTTGGTCAGTACTTTGCTGGTACCAGAATGTAATTTTGTTGAAAAAACTGAAAGCCTGTTCATCCATACTCTACCTTTGTTAGTGATTTTTTCCCTCAATGTTTCTGGAACATTGCTGCTTTTTGGCTTGTAACATCCACCTGTTGATCAGTGGAATAAAGTGAAACAGCAACATATTGCATTTAGACAGACTGTTATTAATCGTGATGTGATGTGTTAACTCAAACTACATGTTTTCATTGACCTTCCCGCTCAGCCTGAACCTCTGACTTCCCAGCTTGCACTGTACAAGTCAGTCATTCGGCCGCGATTTGGAGCTCACGTTGAACATCGGTACTGAGCCTCTGGTCGGGTTTGTGCAGTAGCATTTCCATTTAAGTTTACTCAAACAATGTGGATGTATCCTCAGGGTAAAGAAAAAGTGAGAAATAGAGAAGGAACAACAAGAAGGAAAAAAAGAGTAATATGGAGCCACAGATGGCTGGAAGATGTGCAGACAGTATTGCGCGTCTGTGTTTTATATCACAGCAGCCTCAATACTACAGTTTTAGCCACAACATATAAAATACACTACTCCAGAAATATTAATATAATTAATATTAACAGCTGCGCAGAAAATCACTGCAATACAGCTAACCAATATTTCTGACATGCCAGAAATCGCCTGGCATCACCAATCACCTGGGATCATCCTGCTCACACCTAACGTTAAACAACAGTCAAATGTGTTGGGGGCACCTAAACTGTGGCTATAATCCGTACATTGTCTGTCCAGCTTAAGGATCAGGAACTCCACAGAGTTTGATCTTTGATCTTCTGTTTCTCACAAAGCGCTCTTGCTTGTTGTCAACAGATGTGGTGCTGTATTTATTTTTTCTTCACACTTCCACTTTCTTTCAATTAGGTCGAGGTTGGTTTCTGTTTCATCAGTTCATATAATGTTGTTCTACAATTCTACTAGTTGCTTTTGGGACAAGTCAGCAAAACCTGTTATTTTCTTAATTGTCCTGTGTACTAATGATGATTTTAACAAACCAACTATTTTTGAAATCTCACTGACAGGTTTTTGCTTTTTTCTGAGCCTCATTGTTAACCTTTTCACTTTACTCGTCATGTTAACAGAGGATTCAACTCAATCTAAACAGCCACTCTCAACTCTCAATCAACTCTGAGCCATGTGTGAGCTCTTTTGTGCATGAGCTAATGTTAAAACAACACACAGCTGCTCAAAATATTTACAGTTGCAACGAAAAGTAATGACACTGTTTGTAATTTCCTGCTTTTCTTCATAAAAATTGGTCATGAAATGGGATCTGATCATCACAAATATCAACACACATAATATTTCTAAGCTGATAACACACCAACAGTCATGATCTTGCATTTCCTTATTGAACACAGCCATTAAACATACAAAGTGATGGTGGAAAAAGTAAAAGAGCTCACACACATGGCTAAGAGTTGTTTAGAGTTGAAATTCTCGGTCAACGTGTGGAGTAAAGTGAAAAGTTTAACAAAGAGGCTTACTAATTAAAGCGTTACAAATTGAAGGAACAATATGTTGCACTGGTGGTAAGCGTTTAAAATAGGTAATGAAGTCCACTGGATGAGCCTGTTCGCTTGTCTGGTTAGCATGACAACATTCGCCAGCAAGTGGTGGTGCCTGGCTCGCAATGACATCTCCCGCTTGTTAATACTCCCTGAAACCCCCCAAATTCAATACAATATCCCAGAAATCTGATATTTCTTGTTGTAGGAGGACCTGCCTTTGAGTGTAGACTTAATGCTAAGAAGGTAACAAAACGAAACGATGAAGCCAGTATTTCAATTTAGCATGTTTCTTTAGTCTCTGATAAAATATCATGGTAATTTTATGACCACTAAATATATACGAAAAATATTACGTATTGTTCCTTTAAAGCTGAGACAGAACAATTAAAAATGTGTCACTGTCCTAATTATTAGGATCTACACTATAAAGTATCACCTTAGATTCACAAAATGACCATTTAATGCTGACATCTTCTTGTTATCACGACTGGCTTTACAATCTCCTCTTGTCCTATTTTAATTCAGTGAAAGTACTGTATCATATGACATTTTTAAATGATGCGGATGACATTTAGATGTTGTAGCTGCACTAATGTTTACCTTGAATCTATTTTGAAAGTCAACTTTCATTCTGACAAACCAGGTTTCGATGTCTCCAGTCAGAGCAGCGAGGAACAGGAGACATGGGGAGGAAGGAGGCTACTGCAGGAAATGGACAACAGCAGCTTGGAGGAAACAGAGAGAGAAGGACCTAAGAACTGCACTGCTCCAGGTAAAATAGAGCCAAGATGAAAGAAAGAGGACACCCACCCTTTTGCCCCTCCTTCCAGAGCACAGAAAGAAATATGAAAAAAAGAGTAGGAAGTAGGAAACAAATGATCACTGCGCATACACTGTCTTTCTACCTTTACAGGTCCCGCTGCTTCCTCTTCTTTAATGTGGGGTAACCCAGATTGTGGGGTCAGATGATTTCCCATGAGCGCAGGCTACAGCAGGCAGTAACATTCTGGCTGCCTCAGCAGGTTTTCGCACTCGGTCTTTGTCACATTTTTTTTTAGGATCCTGCAGGTTTCATTCTCACTCCATCCACCAAGCTTTCCCTCTTTGTTTCACACCATCTCGTTCTTCTCTCTCTCTTCCCCTCTGGT
Organism: Sandelia bainsii; assembly: GCA_032362345.1. Classification (NCBI taxonomy): domain Eukaryota; kingdom Metazoa; phylum Chordata; class Actinopteri; order Anabantiformes; family Anabantidae; genus Sandelia; species Sandelia bainsii. The sequence goes on along the minus strand of JAUMHL010000001.1, from coordinate 24,584,874 downwards.
TTTTTCCCCCATGGTGGCCACATCTCAGTTTCCATGGCTACCTTTTTATCTTATCATCAACTGGCAACTTCTGTTCGAGGCACTCAAAGATATTGTGTGAGGATTCTTCGTTTGTGAAGTTTAAACTTGCTTTGTCCTGTTAAAAGGATTGAAATCGACTACGTGTAGGTGACCATACAATTAAAACGTGCTTTCATGTCATTTACAACCTTGTTTTGTTGTGCAAGTGAGCCTGTTTCTCATTGGGCCATGCATGGATTCACGTTATCACTGAGCTTAAGTAATGTTTGGAAGTTTGATGTTCACTGATGTTATAATTGATGTGCACAAGGTAGGATTGAGAGGGTTTGCTCCACTGCAGATCACATTGACGTTTGCCTCTTATACCTTGAGTGGGGCATGATTGGCCTTCCCTCAGAAAGAAGGGTGGGTCTCCCGTGAGCTCATTAAGAAAAATGGCCATCATCAATCTCCTTTCTCACTCACCCAAGGTCGCTCCTGTCATCTAAAAACGGAGCTGAAGTCAAAGTTCAACTTATTCTCTTCTCCTGCTTATTATACGCTATCTGCTCTTTCCTTTGGTCATGCTAAAATTAAAGCCCCCAGTGGATTCAGCCCCTGTCACTCTCTGGAGTACTGCAAGGGTTTTGCTGAATAACCTCTATTTTCTGAAAGTCTCGGCTCACTCTGGTGATTTCTGCTCCTGTCCCTGGTATGAGGCACATAAAACGTACCCTCTCGGAGACTGAGTGAGTCATGCTTCTTCTGACCTTTTAGAAACGCAGTGTACGTGTGAAAGGAAGGATGTTGAAACAGGACGTACAGGCTGTAGGGTGAGAGCAGGTATACTTTATCATTCATTTAGCTTATAAAATATGAGATGATATGAGAAAATATATAAATTATAAATTTTCAGTTCATTGCAGGAAGAAAAAACTATAACTATGGTGTTTCCACAATTTTTTCCACATTGAAGCTTGGTTAATGCTCTTGCGGAGACATATGTGGGGAAAAAAGAGGCAGCAGCAAGAAGTCTGACAAATATAGTGGTGAAACTTGTCTGTTGGGGATGAAGACTACATGTTTGAAAATGAAACAAAGTCTGGGAGTGTGGGTTTGGAAGGTGGTCACATAGCTCAGTCTGCAACTCTGTTTGTGGGCTTAAGGCTCAACTTAGCGACTGCCAGCATAACACACACAAATCTCCTGCTAAACTTCAGTATCATTCAGTATCAGTTTTTTGTGTTTCATCGTATAGTAGCTTGTACGTGTATTTGTACACAGATTGTGTGTGCGTTTGTGTATTTCCACAGTGAGTAGTGAGTAGAGTGCAAGGCTGTCTGATGAGGAAGTATCCCAACATGAGCCCTATGTTCTGGGAGGATGCAGCTCGGCAAAGATGGCGCTCACTGATCGTTGCATGAAATTAGAGGCCTGCTGATCAAGTGCTGGAAAAATGAGAGAGAGTCAGAAAGACAGAGATGGGAGAGAGAAAGGTCCTCATTTGCTAATTTTCCCCTCCAAGTCACACATGAAACAAGCCATAATACCCATCATTACATCTCCCTCCCTGATTTTAATTGTGAGGTCCCTGCTGCTTGTGTTGATTTTATACACTTGTTTAGTCCCCCCCATCACTTTGTCATGTTTTAGATAAGGGAAGAAGACTGGAAGCACAGATATGAGGCTGGTTTTAATGGTTGCAAATGGTTACATCTTAGTAACCTGAGTCATTGTTTTCTCTACCACTGCCCTCTTGAGGTTTGCAAATTACTGAAAAATAATACTCTCAAAGAGTGTTTCCAGGCTGGAAGAGATGTGTTTTTGAGTGTTTGTATGAGTGTGTGTGTGTGTGTGTGTAGTTGGGAAAGGTGAATTTAACCCATTTTGTCCAAAAAGAGCCCACTCTGTGTTCTGCTTTTGACCTTCTTTTTATCATGGAAAACAAGAGTTGTTCAGTTTGATGAAATTTATTTTTTGATGAAAAATCCATTACTTCTGAAAATGTCTCAGCAAAGGGAGGATTAGTCATACTGGGGTTTTCATCTGCAGTAAATTTAATGAAGTGTACTGTTGTACACACTCTTTCTTCCTCCAATACATTGTTTTTCATCACACCTTCTCTCAAATGCATTTGCAAACACAGGTGCTTAATGTAGCTCCCCAAGCAACTGTACAGTAGCTCTGACTGTGTGATTAGACAGCTAGTGGTCTGGGTACCCCGTGCACGTGACTGTTCACTCCAGGGGTCTTTCCCCGGAGGCTGTCCTCCGTTATTAAAGATCTTCTCCTCTCCGCTCTGCTCTGCTCTGCTCCGACGCAACTCTCCATTTTAGGAAAGGAGGCTGCTATGACTTAATCAGGGCTTCCCTGTGAGGAATGTACTGTGCACGTGTGTGTGTGTGTGTGTGTGCATGGCTGCGAGCTGAACCGAATAGTATTGATTAATGCGAGGGTGCCAGATCTGTTTTCTGCAGTGTGTAGGAGTGTGTGTGCAAGTTCAGTGTTCAGTGTGTCCACTTGTGTTTGTTTGTTCTTCCCTCAACTCCCGTGGGCTCCTCCACACCTGGGAGAGGCGAGTGAGTGAGCACTCTACACTACATTAGCAGCAACAACTACATTAGCAGCAACAACTTGGATATAAACCAGGTTGAGTGTATTTTCTCCTCTGGAAACAGATGTGATGTTCTGATGGGACTGTGGCAAAATAGTTGACTTTTGCTCTTTGATGATCGTTGCACAGGTCTCAGTGTGTTGCAGGGGGAAACCGCGATCATCCTGTGTAATTATAAAACCACAAAAGGCTGCAATTTTATTAATACACAAAAAAAACCAACCTTGTCTTAAATTATTGTAATAATTCATATGTACATACAGGACATACAGTGCTGTGAAAAAGTATATTATAACTGGTTGTGTCACCTTTGGCAGCTACAACTGCAATCAAGTGTTTGTGATAGCTGGCAATGAGTTTTTCACATCGCTGTGGAGGAATGTTGGCCCACCCTTGTTTGCAGAATTGTTTTAATTCAGCCACATTGGAGGGTTTTTCAGCATTTTTTAACGTCATTCCACAGCATCTCACAGCTTTAAGCTGAAGCTCTTTAAGTTCAGACATTGACTAGGCCACTCCAAAACCTTTAAAAAAGAATTTTGAGCCATTCAGAGGTGGACTTGCTGGTGTGTTTTGGATCATTACTCTGCTGCAGAACCCAAGTGTGCTTCAGCTTGAGGTCACAAACCAATGCCCGGACATTCTCCTTCATGATTTTCTCATAAAGCGCAGAATTCATGGCTCCATCAATTAAAGCTGCACAACAGCCCCAAACCATCCCACTACCACCACCATGTTTGACTGTTGGTATGTTCTTTTTAGGAAATGCTGTGTTAGTTTTACACCAGATGTAACGGGACGCACGCCTTCCAAAAACTTTTGTCTCACATGTGCACAGAATATTTGCCCAGCAGTCTTTGTGATAATAAAGATGTTTTTTGACAGATGTGAGATGAGTCTTTTTGGTCAGCAGTGGTTTTCACCTTGGAACTCTCCCATTGACGCTATTTTTGCCCAGTCTCTTTCTTATTGTTGAATCAACATTGACCTTAACTGAGGCAAGAAGAAAGGGATCACATTTACTTTTTCACCTATGGGCCGCCAGGTGTGGGCAGATTTTTCCTTTAAGAAATGAAATCATCATTTAAAAACTCCATTTTGTATTTACTTTGTGTAATATTAGAATTAGACTTTATGTGATGAGTGTGACAAATATTAAAAAAAAAAAAATCAGGAAGGGGGCAAATGCATTTTCACAGCAGCTTTGCCTAGGTATATTAATCAAATCAGAAACAAATTATCACTCATTCAGTATCTTCACAGGATAACCTCACTAATCAAATGCAAAACTGAACCGGGGAGTGCCCGGAGTGATTTCCACTGAGAAATCGATTTTTGCTATATTACAGTGATATCTCTGTACAGACTGCAGCTACAGTCCCAACACAATGACAACAGCTGTATTAACAGTTGCAGTTCTTTCATAAGTAACTCGCATGTTGGATTGGAAAAGTTATCTTGTTGTGTTATTGTACGAGCTCCATGCTACAGGAAGTATGACTACTCCATCACAGCAATTAGCTCAGCAAGTCTGAGTGACCCCTCTACATCAGCTCCCTCTGACACTCTGTCTGTTTGACCCTCACTCTCTCTCCTGCTCTTCTCTCGAACATTCATCCTATATTATTGTTTTTGTCTGTCGTCGCTGTTTTCCTTTCTCATCCATTGTGATGTTTCTTCTCCGTCTCTTCTATCTCTTCTCACAAAGGGAACATTTGCAAGACTCCCTCCCTCTGCTGAATTATAGAGCCCACTTTGTTTGCCAGCAGCAAAAGTGGCTTGACACACCTTTAAAGATTCATCCTTCTGGTGTAACTGTGAACGATGTTGAGGCAGTTTCCTGAGTGCCATGAACATCTTCTTACTGCTGCGTTCCCAGGAGTTTGAGAGAACATACAATGTTACAACATACAATACAAGTGTTTTTCTGAACAGCTTGTTGAGTATACACTTAAATTACTTACTGGACTACATGCTCTTTGAATACAAGTAATAGGACAAAAGCGCAGTTTGTAATTGAGATAAGCAGGATTAGAACTTTATGCTCCGTATCTACAAGGAGGACTACTTTAAAAGGAAGAGCCAGATACTGCTTTTGTCTGCATTTCATTTTGTATTGTGTTCAGAGGAGACTGTCACAAGTTTGATAGTGTGAAGTAAGGATGACAGAGGTGCATGATGAATTCTGGGAAGGTAATTACTTCCCCTACCTTTGCCTGACTAAGCCTAGCAACACAAATGTGCTGCACATATAGCACATAAAAGGTTAAAGTGAGCAGAATGTGTGATAAGGTAAGAATATTTCACTCTGTCAGATTACCTTGTCTGAGACTCTTCACAAGGATAAAACCATCAACTCCCAGGCTTTGATGATGATTGACAGATCCACAACTCCCAAATGTTAGACAAAATCAAACCAGTAGACCAGACATTTTGAGATCCACCAAGGAATGTGCATGTAAATAACTTAACTAAATCATTGTTATAATTAGACTGAGAGAAATACTTGTATAATTGAATTAATCGCCGTCTACATTCCTCCATCTGCTAACGCTGCTGCTGCGTGTGACGTCATACAGACGGTCACCTCCACTC
>JAUMHL010000001.1:24561037-24579565 GCA_032362345.1 Sandelia bainsii | reverse complement strand
TTTATTATTTTTATTACCTATTTTTGTTCTGTAAATTGAGTATTTAGTATTTGTGTTGGTGTTAATCTTTTCTGGTTGTGGTTATTTCTTTCTTTCTGTTTGAACGTAGAGCTGCTGTAACATGCCAAAATAATTTCCCTCTGGGATTAATAAAGTTTTTTGAAACTTGAATCTTGAATCTTATACACTGTGTTACATATTTTCCCACATATTTGTAAAATTAATTTAGCCATCAATTATTTTTTCAGTTAGTCTGTTAATCTAGATGATTTTTTAAATTTAATAATCAAATTTTTGAATATGTTGGTTATTTGTTGATTGGTTGATTAATCCTTGATTTAACTTACCGATAAATGATAACCATAAAGGAACCATATTAAAGTTGAACTTTCACCTTATGATACTATTCATCAGAAAAGTAAAGTTTTATACATGGTAGGCCTAAGTAAGAAAGATGTAATGTACTACAGTATATTCTTCCATTCAGGGGTGGAGGGGGGAGGGGTCATATTTAAGGTGCAGCCCTTTGGGCTCTGATCATTTCAGAAACATGGATGACCTACACTCTGAACTGTCCCTGAATGCATCAAGCACACACTGATGAGAGGTTGCTAGTGCTGATCGTAATCACAAATGTGTTTCTTATCTACAAAAGGTTCCTTACACCGACATACAGCGTAATGTTAACAGTAATCTATGTTGTTTAGTCTTATAGGTGCAAATATTCATAAACTAACGTACAACTTGAAATGTGCTAGGAAGCAGTGTTGCCATACTAGCTGTTAGTATCTTTAGGGAGTCTTCCGTTGAGTTTTTGTCTGAAACACAACAGCTAAGAATGCAATAACTACTGCGATGCACTAAAAACAATCAACAATCAGACAAAACTCACTGTAATAAAGACTTACACTGCTGGCTCATCGTCAGAGAGCTCCTAGATTTGCTGTGCTCCAGTCAGTGTGTTGTTTCAGCCCTAGTGTGTCGTGGCCACTTTATTAGGCACACCTGTACAATCCAATGCAATCCAATACATCAGCTCTGCCATGAATTCTACTTTTATGAGGTTATACATTCTCAGAACTGTCAGAAAGGTGATAATTCCACTATATGTTTATTATTGAGCTCATGGTGGTGGAGTCGTACTGGAGTACATTGTATTAAGAGTGGGTTCTAATATTTTGGACCCATGCTGGCCCCCCTGCCTCTGCTCCTATTGAATTGTATTGAATTGCATTAGGTTGTACAGGTCTGCATAATAATAATGGCCAGTGAATGTATATCAGTACTGTATATCTCCATTACTAAATACTTCTAACCATATACATATACAAATGTCCCTGGCTCTATCATACTGAGTATTATCTTGATGGAGGGTATCTGTGAATGCCTTGTTTAAAGTGTTTGGCAGGTTGTTTGTGCCTTTCCAGCTTGGGCTGTTACTAGGCCACTGAGTGCTGACTTTTCTTTCCCTCCTCCCTTTGTCCTCTTCAACTTTTTTCAGGTCACTGTGCTGTAAGATAATACATTTTCATGCTAAACAGGTGGAGTTAGTTCAGAATTAATGTGGTTCCACAATACGTTCCCTATACCCATAAATCTCTCCCTGTCTCATAAGTGAAATCACAGTGATGGTTGTCGAGTTGTGCACATGGTTTGTCAGATTACAGCTCAGTGGTGACAAGTTCAGTCTACTGTCACATGCTTCTCTAAGTTGCTACCCTTTGACCACTTTGCTGTACGACCCAGATTTGTGAGGTAGCGCATCGACTCTTGTCTTGCCTTTGCAGCAACATCTCCAGAGAGAAATGGTGTCATTGTGTTCTTGCTTCTGTCCCTGAGAAACACTCTCTGCTTGATTGCTCAATTTGGTCTGATATCTGGATCAAGTAAAGCACTGTCTAGTTGCTAAAGCTGGAGACTCAGTGCTGCTGAACTTCACATGCATTTCAGCCACTTTTCTTTTCTATGTCCATTAAAAATTCATTTCTGAATTATAAGAACATTTCCTTTCACTTTGGACTATTTACTAAGATGCAGAAACATTAAAAATAATTTTCCTGTACTAGAAACACAAGTGAGTCAATTAGCCTAAATTAAGTCAGTCTCACTAGTTAGCTTTAACAAAGCCATTGTACATTCAGTGCAGTTTTTACCTTTATTTTCTGCCTCTTGTTCTTCTTTTAAGTTGTAAATCTTGCTTTGTAGAGGGTGGCACGGTGGTGTAGTGGTTAGCACTGTCACCTCACAGCTAGAAGGACCCGGGTTCGGTTCCTGAGTTGGGTGCCTTTCTGTGTGGAGTTTGCATCTTGTCCCAGTGTCTGTGTGGGTCCTCCCACCATCCAAAGACATGGCTAGACATTAGGTTAATTGTTGACTCTTCAATTGTCCATAGGTGTGAAAGAGAGTATAAATGGTTGTTTGTCTCTATATGTCAGCCCTGTGATAGACTGGCGACCTGTCCAGGATGTACCTCGCCTCTTGCCCGATGACAGCTGGGATAGGCTCCAGCACTCCCGCGACCCGTACGAGGACAAGCGGTTAGGAAAATGGATGGATGGATCTTGTTTTGTTTCATGCTTCCTATTCCACAAAACTTTCCACAATTGTAGTATAATATTGTTCTTAATAAGTTATAATATCAAAAACTCTATTTCTGGTTTTAACTCGATTTTGACTTGTTATGTACAATAAGTTGCCATGGTTTGGCTTTGTAGACGAGTGCAACACCATTTGTAAAAAAAAAAACTGGGATGCTGTATAAAAAATAACAGTGAAGTTTGATAGTTTTTTTGAGAAATGTCTGTCTATTTTGAATTTGATGCAGCGACACATTTCAAAAAAGTTGGGACAGGGTCGTGTTTACCACCATGTAGCATCACTTTTTTATTGAAACAACACTCTGAGGAGATAAGTTGCTTTAGTTGTTTGATATAGGATTTGAGTTACTCATTAGTTCGGGGCCTCATTTGTCATATTTTTCCACTTCATAATGTGTCAAATGCTTTCAGTGGGTGGCAGGTCTGGACTGCTGACAGGCCAGTTTAGCACCTGGAGTCAGTGCGACGTCCATGATTTACAAAAAGCATTTAGAATTTTGACTGAGGTGAAGTTTTTCACTTCCTCTTAAATGAGCGCGGGCCCCAGCTACTGTGGGTTGTTTTGCTTTTCAGACTTGTCCCATGTCTAGAGAGATTTCTCTGGATTTTCTGAATCATTCAATAACATTATAAACTGTAGATGATAAAATCCCCAAACTCTCTGCAATTGTATGTTGAGAATCATTATTCTTAAGTTGTTGAACTATTTGTCCACACTGTCTTTCACAGAATAATGAACCTCTCTCCATCCTTTTATATCCAATCACGAGACTGACCTCTCGTCAATTAACCTAATTAGTTGTGAGGTTGTTTTTTTGAGGAGTACACAACCTTTTCAGTGTTTTGTTATCCTTCTCCCAAAGGTTCTGAAACATGTTGCTGAACTTAAATTCAATGTGTTTTGGTGAGAAACACTGAATATGAATAAACGGTATCTTTGTTGATAAAGCAGCACACTACTGTTTTATACATAAAATAAGCCGTAACACAAAATACTAAAATAATCTCCAACCAACAGAATACATGCAGTATGCTAAACTGATTGTAGGATTATGTAAAATAATGATGCAGGCAATTTCAGCACTTTTTGTAGACTGTAAAAATTTGATGATTACCATTGTTTTTAACTTTTACAATTACAACAACAACAACAATTAAAATAAATACAAAACATTATAAAGGTAAAAACCGGGGCTGGTCATTAACACACAGTGTTCAGACCTTTGATGCAGTAGTGTGTCACTACACTACAGATGTGAAAGGATTTTCTTTTCACTGAGCTAGACTCATGCTGAGGTAATGGGAATGTGGGTTCAGTCTATTGCTTCAGTCACTCAAATGAAAAATGTCAGCTCAAGACTTAAGTCCATTCATTATTAAAATTCAAATAATATTTTATAAGGTTCCTGTTATTTCTTGGAAGCAATATTTTATAGCAGCAAGGACAAGTGCTTTGGAAAAGCTACAAACATGTATCTTTTCTATAATAAATCATTATGGGAACCAAAGTGAATCTGCAAGTGTCTGAGCACGGCTGCCCTTCATACGCAGTTAATGTAGCACTGTAGTGTCTTCTTGCAGTTTAAATCACTTCGCTCATTCATGTGATCTGAATGCAGCAATGATGCAATTTTTCCACAGAGAGGAATCACGAGGAGGTGAGCTTTGTACAAAAGACTGAATGTAACCTGCATTAGTGTACAGCCTGGTTTGCCATGGTGACGTTTAAAAGTGAGTCACTGTAGTTATACTCAAAGGCTTAAACTTAAGCCTCGTGAGTTTAGTTGTACTGATTGACCTCGCTGATGTGCTGCTGGATGTGACAGGCAGTATGACAACAGGTGGTTTGTTTGGGAACCTTTTTAGAATGTATTGTTGACCGGAAAGCAAAGACTTTTCTGATGTGACCTGTTATTGAACAAAAAGAACCAGTACTGTTGCTCCTTTGTCTCTGTAAGCAGGTTATAAAGCAGCAGGTGTGGTCCACACAGTTCGAAAAAGAATCTTCAAAACATTTGCTGCAGCTCGCCACATTGAGCAAAAAGGTTAAAAAAAAAGGCAACAGCATCTAAAGACAAACATTCCAGTGTCATCATCGGAAATTACAATCTTGCTTTCGGTCTCTGCCTTTTAGAGACATCCCACCTCTCATGTGGTGGAGTCTCCCACTTATTATTACTCCTTGATGTCCCTTAGGTCAATACTATATCATAGAAATCTGACATTTCTTGTTGTAAGAGGACCCATCACTTGTGTGCGTTCTTTATGCTAAGAAACCATCGTTATGTTCAGCATAGTGTGAGCTGTCCGTCAGTTCCTGCTCCTGTGCGCTGCATTCAGGGACAGTACAGAGTGTAAGCCAGAGGTGGGCAGTCCTAGTCGTCAAGGGCTACTGTCCTACTTGTTTTCCAACTATCCCTGCCCTACCCACTGCTGATTACCTGGATCAGGTGTGTTCAGCCAATCAGAAGCTGTAAGTGCAGGGATGGTTGGAAAGCAAGCAGGACAGTGGCCCTCGAGGACCAGGATTGCCCACCTCTGGTGTAAGCTATGCATGTTGTGAGGTGTTCAGGGACAGTACAGAGTGTAAGCTATGCATGTTGTGAGGTGTTCAGGGACAGTACAGAGTGTTGGCTATCCATGTTGTGAGGCGTTCAAGGAGAGTACAAAGTGTAGGTCATCCTTGTTTTGAAAGGCCCCAACTCTAAAAAGATATGAACCAAACCGTGGATTTTTAAAACCATTACACCCCTATTTGTGTCAGTCAGACCATGGTCACCTGGTGTCCATACCTAATCACATGACCAGAAGCCCTGTCAGTGTCACACCCATTGGAATGAACATTTATTTATATGAGGAATACCACCTATTTATAAACTGTAGCTGCTTATCCTTGAGGGTCATGGTGGGTCTGCAGCCAATCCCAAGTGACAATTTGAAGCTTCCTGAGAAAAATGTAAATTAGAGCTTCTTGATATTAGTCAGATAGAAAATCACAGAATTGATTCTTAGAGAAATAGGTGAAGAATATACCAAAAATGTCCACCAAATGAAATACTCATCAACTTTCCCATTTAGTCGCTCAGATGCTGGAAGATACCATCACAGCACACATTGATCCAGGTAATTAGCAGTGGCTAAGGCAGGAATAGCTGGAAACAAGCTGGGTCAGCCCTTTAGGAACATGGGTTCCCAACTCCGGATTGAAAGGATGAGTCCAGTAATTCCACCTGGTGTCTTATATCAGTTCACTGCTCACCAGCAATGAGAATCATTTTATTCTTTTGATTGTTCATACGTAGTCAGTGCATGTCACACCTGTCACAGCAGTGAGATAACAGTTTCCCTGTAGCAGCTTAAACATTGAGTCATGAACCAGCTAGTGTTGTGTCAACCTCAAACCATGCAGAAACTGCCTTTTTAGCTGAAGGGAGCTGCACTCATGATATATGTGTATGTATGTGCATGTATATGTGGTGGGTGCGTGGCATAAACTGCAAGCAAAAAGAAAAAAAGCAGGAGTCCTTAAATGTCACATTACTCAGCACGGTAACTACGCTCACGACATGCAATGTGTCAAGCCGCATCATCATCCCCCACTGAGCATGTGCAGAACAGGCCCCCAGCCCTGCACGTGCGCTCAGAATATGCACGAGACGTACATGGAGATGAGCTTGTGCCCAAGGGGTGGGGAATGCAACTTTAATCACCTTTTTATTTCTTCGTCTTTTGTTTAGTTTTTTTGTTATGCTGAGAGCTGTCACCCCCCCTGGTTGTTTTGTTATTGTTCTCACTCCTCACACGCGCCATTAGAGCATCAGCAGCTTCTCTTCCAACAGGCAGCCGTGACTCCTCGTGACATCAGCGCAAAGTGAAACCCCATCCATCCTCTGCTTGTGAGAGACGTTTCAACACTACACTTAACATGAAAACTATCATCACTCTTTACTCCACTTCCCACCCACAGTCAAGTCAGACTCCCAGAATGCTTTGTTTCCAACCATATGGTGCAGGGGATGAAGTTCAGTAGCTATTTTTAGGGACTATGATATTATATTTTCATCCAGCCAAGACTCTTCTTCCTCATTTTCTCTGGACAGTAAAAGATTAAAGGAGCTGAACAGTTAGTAATAAACAGTTGATCCAGCCTCCAGCACGCTGCTCTCATATGGACAGTTTCATGGCCACTTTAGTTGTAGTGAAAGCTGTATGCATTTTTGAGTTTGTTTGCCTGTCCTACAGATGAGCTGCTGTTCATCTCACAGCTTTAGGAAAGCCCGTATAATTTTGTTACCTAAATCAAGAGGAAAGTCTTTTACTTTGTTTTTTATTCAGGGCAATTGCGCTGCGCTTCAGTTAATTTATTCCCTTTGAGTAGATACAAAATAAGCGTACATCCCAGCTGTGGCATATCTTTTTTATTATCTAGAGATTTGTGTTAGATTGGTGATTAAATGTAAATTCACATTTCAAGGCAAAAACACTAAAGAGATGTAAGAAGGTGAAGTTGATCAGATAGTATTTGGAGTTTATATTTCATACACATTACTCCATTCCTACCCTTAGGTCTCTTTTCCTTTTAGTAAGTCCAAATATCAGTCTCCTTCATGCTCACCTCTAAACAATGTTTCACCACCATGTATTTGCAGCTGGACACTATCAGGGAAGTGGCTGCCGCATCATTCAGTAGATATTATCTGTGTGTGAAAGCACACAGTGACTACACACACACACACAGAAGAAAAACAAATTCCCACTGTGCATAATTAGCTGGAAGTGTGAGATGCAGAATCACTGAATTCATAATGGGCTGGACATCTTCCAGTTGATGGTAGTTTGACAAGGTAGAACAGAGGGAGCTGTATTGCAAATCCATAGTGCTTCACATCCCTGTGTGGAGCGAGTTAGCGGGGAATTCACTAATGGCATATTTAACTGTTATTCATCCCCGCAGTGGCACCAACAGATCTACTAATGGAGGTCCACTGTGGCTTTTCACTGCACAAAATCCCCTTGTTTAATTTTAAGAACCCATTGAGGGATCCAACATATCTATAGTATATAACCGTCTAATACCAGATCTGTCAATACAGGAACAGTATTCATATGCTTATTTGGACTCTCACAGTTCTGTTCAGGTGTTCTGATGGGTGCAATGAAAGAATTTATACTACATAATATTTAGTGTTCTACTACAAACCTTGTATTATGTCTACCTCCCCAGGCACTGCAGATTAATTGGCTGCACCCTAAGCTATATGTGGTACAACATATCTCTTCTCTTTGCATATGATGAAGGTTTCTGTGCAATGAATGTAAAGTTATTAATATCAAATTGGGAACTTACAGAAATTAGAGAATAATTCCAGTTTGTTAAAACCTGCTAACCACGATAATTACTTCTATGATCCCTTGACTTACTTTGAGTGGCAACAGGAGGTTTTCCCTTCACCATTACATTTACATGTTTGGTTTGCTTTTATTCAAAGCAACTTACAAAACTAAGCAACCTAGCAGGGAGAAGAAAGTGCCATGAGATGAAATAATTCACCTTAGTCAGATGAAAGTAGGAAAGAATATAGTTTTTTTTAAGTTTTTAGTTTTTTTAAGTTACAGAACTGTGTTTTGAATATTGGCAGTGAGGCTGCTGCTCCTGTAGAGGAGATAGTTCATGCTCCTGTTGTGGGAACCCTGAGTTGAAGAGCTTTGCTTGGGGTCTTCTGCTGTGTGGTGTAGGGACCATAAGGTGCCGTTCCTTGTTGGAGTGCAGTGGGTGAGAGACATTGTAGGGATGATGGTATTTAGAGAGGGAGGTGCTGTTGAGTTGACCACTCTTCATGTGAGAGTCAAAGCCGTGAATCTCATGTGGGCCAAATATGAGCTGTGGTGAAGATGAGTTGGGTAGAATATTTGGAAAAGTAGATTTAGATCTTTCCGATGCTGTACAGGTTAAATCTGCACGTCCAGGAGCTAGAGGAGATGTGGTCAACAAAGCTACATCCTCAATGATGACCCCCACATTTCTAGTGAACTTTGTTAAGACAGTCAGTGACGTTGATGCTGCTGTTATGTTGTATGGAAGCTCTTGCTGGGAAAAGCAGAACTTCTGTCCTGAGAAGCCTGAGCTGATCATGTCTTTCTCTTATCCAAGCAGAGATGTCAGAGAGAGAAATAGAAACGAGTGCTGATAAAGCGGAGTCATCTGCTGGAAAGCACTGAAAGAGTTAGGTGTCATCAGCATAGATATAACGTTTGAGCGCCCATCATAAGGCTCAAATCCACAACCTTGACATTAAGAGGCTCTACCAACTGACCCAGACAGGCAGTGCAGTTAATCAATTCAGAACACAAACCAGCAATAGCAAGAAATGTACCTGCTTTAGGGAGCTGTCAGTGGAGGTGACACTTCACTTCAGTATAGCTCAGGAAGAGAAAACGGCCATAAAAGAGCATGTGGCTGATTTTACATGTGTGTCTGTTCTGTTAGATGGATGAGTGACATGTGTCACTAACAGTTTTCTTTGTGAGTCTTGCTTTCTTGTCTTGCCTTTATGGCTTTTCTTTTCTTCTTTTCACTGTAGTATTACACTGTAGTACTACTAATATTACTAGAACAGCAGGGGTATTTCATCAAATGGTAAGAAATGTGTTTGCTCAGCTCTGTTTCTCTCTCTGTTTGTCTCTCATTTACACAATTAAATATATACAAACACACACAGAGTGAAATCCTCTTTCGAGCCTTTGCTCCAAGGGTCGTTTCTTGTTTGTACCAAACTGTAAAATAATATGCTTAGTCATCAGAACAGCTACACAGCATCGGCCACAGCATCTGCACACACACACACACACACACACAGTGCTCTCCAAATAGGAGCCTGCTATCCAAATATCCAAATGCAGTTAGACAACCCCATTCCCCTGTCATCGTACCCCCCAATGCCAAATTCAGCCAGCGGTGCCTGTTCGTTTCCATGACAACAGCCTGAAAGTATTATATCATCACTGACAATGGAGCAGGGCAGAATTTTGCACACATGCACACACACACTTATACTCCCTCGCTGTGTCTTTCACTCTTTCACTGTCTTACACACACATATCCAGAAGTGCCCCATCCCCATTCCCCCGCTGCAGCGCATACAGATCCTTACCCCGTGTTATGTAAGACTCCCGGGCTCTTTCAGGAGAGGTGACATCATAACCAGTGAGAGACAGGGTGAAGAGGGTAGGAGAAAAATTTTTTGGGAGTGTCATTACTGCTTAATGCTGTTGTGTAAAGTTAATAGCAAAGAAACACTAATGATAGGGTCTCATATTAGCAGTTTACAATTACTGAGTAATTGTAACTACATTAACTCATCAAGACATTTTGGCCCCTTTATGAAACATGAAACTGGAGACTGTGTGACCCGTATCAAGGCAATAACTCACTCGAGTTTCTAATGGTTTCCTTGCTTGTTTTGACAGCTTCATTTAAGTGAGTGAGTGGATGTGTGCTGTGGTTTGCTCTCATTAGGCACGATATGAAGTGAGAAACCAGATATTGCTTGTGATTATTTCTGCTGTACTTCATGGGAAGAGATCAGCGAGGTGGAAGCACAGCGTTAAAAGGAATGAATGGAGAACGTCAAAGGGGCAAGGGGGTGCCTTTCTCTATATTTTATATTTAAAGAACAGACCACCTTTTCATCCCCATGTCAGTTATAAATAAACATGGGATTTGTACACCCTGGGATTTGTACACCCTGGGATTTGTACAGCAGTAGTATGTGTGAGCAAGCGTAACAGCACCATATGCATGTACACAGACCTCGTTTTTTCTGTTTCCCTTTCTAGAAATAAAGGCAGGCACTTGTTCACATTCATGCTGTGTTAATGGCATAATGATCTGTAACCTCAGTAGTGTTGACAACCAAGCATTCAATAGAAAATTAATCCACAGCCATTTTCATAGCTTGCCTTCTTTTAGGACTTGGGCGGTGTACAGGTTATTTAGTAATAATAGTTACAACAACACGTTGTTATGAAGAGTGTCACTATGCAGAAGATTAGCTGTGCCTTCTGCCGTTCTACTCTGTAGAAAGCAGTGGTTGTGTGGGTGAGCAGCAGTAAATTTGGTGTAATTCTCCTGACTCGAGTGTGACTACAAGATAAACATCATTCCCCTTTCACTTTACGTGTTTTGGGGAATGTATGTAGCTTTTATAATTGTGTGTGACTTCATGAGTGCATTTTGGTATGCTTGTGTGACTTAACTGAAGCCTATACTGTATGCATGGATGCCTTGCACAGAAAAATGTTCTCTGCTTGTGTGGGCCAAGTCACCGGACATGTTGTTAAACTAGGTGAGAGAAGATATAAAAAATCTAGTCTTTCTGTTAAGTTGTCTTAAATGTTCACTGGTTGTTTCCCACTAACCATTATCAGACAAAACAACAAACTAAATTCCCCATGCACATTATTACAAAACTGTAAAACATTGAATACATTCTTCAGAGCTGTGTGAAGTGACTACTTGTATTATGAAAATTTTATTCACTGGGTCCAATAAAAATTTTAAAGTCTCAAAGAGCAGGATCAGTAAATTATTTGAGGAGTGTTGTAATGTGCATCCAGAAGTAGAGAGGCTTGAAAACCATCTTGAGTGTATGAGTCCAGTGAAAAACTTACATTAGAATGACTGAGACGCCGACTTGTAACACAATATTCCAGTTCCCTTAAGGTATGGCACATGTGCCGAGAAAATTTGCCTTCTCTCCAGTCTCTTTGACTGTTTTGCATCCAGCTGCACATGTGTATTACTGTGCACCACGGACTTGATGCGCATAAAATAGATTTTTGGGTTTAGGTAGGGTTTGATCAGGTGGGTCACACTTTAGGCTAAATAGCTGTAATTGCAGTTCAAAATATGACTACACCAAAGAGAACCTGGTTGCAGATGAAGATCTCCCCATAAAGTATGTGCTAACCTCTTATAAAACAAAACAGGACTTTGGTTAGAGCCAAAAAATGCTACAACACAGCAGCTTGCGTGATGTGCTTGTGTGTCTGAACGTGTTCAGTGTAGCATAAAGGAAAAGCTAAGGTGCCTCAGAGCTCCAGCGTGAGGAAAACAAGCTGAACAGAAGTCATGCTACATCCCAAGTCAGAGCCCCTCAGTGGCTCCTTCCAAATTGCCTGGTAAATTAGACTGGCATAGGATGATGCAGGCAGGCGGGCAGTCAGCTCCCAGTCAGGAGAGTGAAGCAGGCTGAGGCAGAATGTGTCCCCCCAGCTAGCTGAAGCCTGATTGCTGATTGATACATTGCCTGCCACTGATTGTGCATAGTGAAGAAGAACAGGTAAAACGAGGAGATTGCGGAAAGGGAAAGAAGGGAAATCTTCTCTACCCTTATGTGCTTTTGAGTGTAGGTTTGTGTCTCCCTCACTTGTGTATTATTGTGTGTGTGTGTGTGTGTGTGTGTGTGTGTGTACTACAGCCAGCAGGGGTAGTTGAGGCTAGGGCACCATCAGCAGCTGAGAACAGTAACATCTCTTACAACTGCATCAATTACCAGGCCAATCACATCACTTCTTATCTCTCTCTCTCTCTCTCTCTGTTCCTCTAAACTTACACTATAGCACAATTTCACAGTTTTCCTGCTTTGTCAATATGACATGAAAAATATAATTGAGCTGTCAAGTTCTGGTAAATTGTTCCCCCCTCACACTTACTTCCATCCATTACTCCCCTCTCTTCTTAGCTACCTACTGCCTCCAACACCATTCTCATCATACACCTGGGCACGTGTATTTCTTTCCCGATCTCCAAACATCATGCATAATGCACCGCATCTCAGCCTTGCGCACTGCATGTAGTACATCAAACGTCATTGCTAATGGCAAGTGCACCGTGGAGCAGCAGCAGCAGTAGCAAAGTGACTCCCTTCAGGTTAAGGCCAGCAGTCTATTATTTGTGCCCACCTCTCGCTTCTGCCACTTAAATGCACTCTGCCTCAAGGAGACACTCACTCTGTTGCTATGGAGTTTGCATTCAGACGGATACCGTCGAGCACACTTTACAGGCACCCGGGAGGATATTGATGAAGCAGATCAAAGTGGACTGATGTGCGGGTTTGAGCACGAGAGTCATTCAGTTTTTTTCTGCTCTGTAGACAAATCTGTTAATTAACCAAACCCTGAACTGTGCTCTAATATTTATAGCTGTTTGAAAAGAGTCGTATATCCAGTAAAACATTCAAACATTCTTAATGAAGCAGGCTACCTGAGCTCCAACACTTGTTTTTGCTCTGTGTCTTGAATTTTTGAGTGCTTACTGTACTTCATTCAGCATGTGTAGAGTAATTTGACCTTGGTGGTTTTCACTTGATGTGAGGTAAAGTTTCTTCTAGCAGCTCTAAAGGACAAGCGTGCAGCTTTTGTTGAACCTTAAAGCACCCTCCCTTTGCCTGCTTGTCATGGATGAACACGTGTTTTTAGAGGGTGAGTCAATCCTCAAATGCAGCAGCTGGCGTAAGAACCGAACTTTAGGGTGGATTATACAGTCATACAGTCTTGTGAGACATTAACCAAACTGCAATGTACTGTACAAAACAACCCAAGAATAATCTCACAGTCAATAACTGAATGTGAGATGGTCACTTATGTTATTTCAGTGGTTTTACCAATGAATCTGTTATTACTGAACACTCTGAAAAGTCTCAAGGTTCTTTCAGGCTGAACCCAGCCTTTTGATACATTTATTTGCACAGGGGTGTTTTTTCTTTTTTGCCCCAAGCAGCCTAGTAATGATTGTACAGAGATCATCTGTAGTTGCGTTTGTGTGACAGCTGAGCTTCTGAACATTCCAGGAACTCCAGGTTTTTGTCCCATTATTTTTCTTCCAGAACTCTCTCTTTTTCCTCTTATCTTCACTTGTTGAGTTAAAGTCATGAGGGTTCGGGATGAACATGTTTAGTGTGGATAAAAGCGTCTGCCAAGTAAAGTAAAGTAAAGTAAAAGGATGCGGCTTCACCTTGATTTGCTCTGTAGAGAGCATATATATATGGTATGTCAACACAAATTTGTATTATTTGCATCCACTTGTATCTTTGGATTAATTTTATATGCAAATGTGCTACATCTAAAGCTTGACTTGTATTCAACCTGTTACTGGGACCTTATGTCATCACACTGGCAAGAAAACTCTGAGCAGCAAAGTGTGTGAAGAAGACTGTACCACTGTCTGGGCGTGTATCCGGTTAGGTTTGGACAGACATTTAGAAAGCATATTCAGGTTTTGGTGGCGTTTGAAAGACTGATGTTTTGACAGAGTCAAACACTCAAGAGCCATGCTAGAAAAACACTCAGCAGCTGAAGCTTGGGTCAGGTTTGAACATGAAATACAACATGCTTGTCGGGTTTGGGTCAAATCCAGCCACCACACTCTCTGGCTTGGTTTGGATTCGGACAGAAATATGTGATCTAATCTATACTCTACAACAGTATAATGTGAATGGACAGCTCCCTCCTCTATGATTGAAGAATTAATAATAATAATGACATACTGTACCTTATCAGCGCTTTAGCTGGTGTATGTGTCAGGTGCACGTGCCACACTTGAATGTGCGACCACGTTAGGATTAGTACAGTCTTAATTCAGCTAATTAAGGGTATTTCCACATAATTTCAAGACTAGATATTTTTTGAATGTTCAGCCTTCAACCCACAAGAAAACTATTGAGAACTGAGGCCAACACTGACACATGGCAGTAAATGTTAAATGGGATGTATCATACCTTAGTAACACAGGTGCTTGGCATGTGGCATAAACCAGACACGATTATGGTAATGACTATATCTGCTGCCTGTGCCTCCCCCTGGCACAGCAGGCGTCAGTCTGGGCCTGGGTGCAGTGAGCAGTGCATGCTCTCGTCTCCATCACTGCGTCCACTTGACAGGACTCAGCTGTTCGGCACTTTGTCTCACCTGCTCATGTAGAGCATCATTCACTTCAATCTGGCCGCTCTCCCGGTGTCCACTTAGCACACAGTTCATGTAGAGTTTCACTTTCAAAAGATAATAAGATACCACACATCTGTCTAAATCTGCTATACCTGCATGGCACATGTGCATTTTACAATGATACCAATAACGGACATATTACTCACATTCTGGTACAAACGCTTTTGTCTTTCTTTCTGTCATCGTTTTTATATCAGTTGCAGCTTGATGATGATGCTAACATTAGCTCCATGATTTAGTTGAAATCTCCATCTGAATTAGTGATGTTCCCAGGTGCTGTAACATGTTTTTAAAAACAAGAATCTGGGAAAATTAAAATATGCACTTGATGGCTACTTAGATGATGTAGTGCTAAAAGACTGAGGCTAAAGGCGCATGTCCCAGCCACTTTCAAATGCTGTGTTAGTTTACTTATTTATTTGGATACTCATTTACCACCAGAAGTACAGAGTCATTACTCTTCCTGTAGTTACAAGTAAACATCATATTACAATATAGTATCACAGTACTATATGCTCAGTATGACTGGATCAATAACTGTCAAACACCGTTGCTTTGGTCGTAACAAGTGTGTAATTATGTAAATTTTTAACAGATCTACAATAAAGTGTGACATGGTCAACATCAGCATATGTTTGTGATTCAGATTTGGAAAGAGCTCAGTACAGGGAAGTGGAATGTTTCAGTTTTGATTGTATGAAATACCTTGTTTACATGGTTCGCTTGGTTTCTTGTGGGAGTGTGTGGTCCTGTGTCATGTACACGCTTCCTTACGTTTTGTGGGAAGTAGGACTTCATGGTGGTAACTGTAATTAGCAATATGGGTTTTATCTGAAGTCCTTTTCAGTCATTCTTGTATTTTGTTTTTTATAACACATCACTATTTCAGTCAGGAGTGATTCTTTGTCCCATCTACACTGAGCTATTATTCCTCGGAACAAGCTGACGCTGGCTTGTAACAGTAAATATTGAACATCGTAGCTGTCGCTGTGAGATGGCCGTGTGCTCTGCTGCTTGTGCCCGCTGTGGCTTTGCACAGGCTGCTCTGCGTTGTGTTAGGCTTAAAAAGTTACAGCAGTGGAACATAGTGCAGCAGACTGCACCCACTGAAACACGGCAAGATACTGTAGATGCAAACAGGTCAATAGAGAACCGAAAGGGGGCAGAGTGGGAGAAAACAGTGGGAAAATCGTGAACTATTCTTCCTGCTCTTATTTTCTCTTGGCATGTTGTGAGGCTGAAATCTGACTTGGAGTAGGTGGAATGATAAACTGTTCAACCACTCCTAACTCATACAGTATATTGGTTTATTCATTCATTCTTTCACCCACTCACGGTTAGCCTACCTTCCTCTTGAGAGACTGTGAATGATGCAGAAGGCATCCCACACTGAAAAATGCATACAGTGTAACCTTGATCATTTTAAAACCATTTTATGTTCTGTTAGTTCATAACATATTGTATCTAGCAATATTGATATGTTACTAGAAGTGGCGAAAATTGTTACCATGATATATTTTTTCATATTAAGAATTATTTATTATTTGATATAATTAAAGTTATTATTTCTTACATAATGGGTCTAAATTATCTTTAAGCAGATTCAGAGCATTAAAAGTTCTTCATTTTCATTAATAAATCTTAAATTTACAGGAAATCTCATTGTAAGATGTACAAGGATGTGTGTTGTAAGAAGAGCATTCCAGGAAGTATGAATGTAATGTTTTAATTTAACCTGTGCCTAATGCTAACCCAGTTGTCTTTAAAGCCAATCAAACCGTGATGTTTCCACGGTGTAGCTGTTTGTTTTGATAAGAGAGGCAGCAGCTGGCGTCATTCTCATGCAGTCAAGAAGTGACACTTCTGCAAGTGGAAATGTCAAATAGTGATGCCAATCGGTACTTCTTTGCAAAGTAGGAAGTGTTGTTATGTGTCGCTGTGTGTATAAATATTGTTAGTATGTCCCAGCCCTAATATTAGCTACGTGGGGGGTTTACCTTGAAATGAAGTGCAGACATTCATGATTTACTACAGGATGAAATGTGTTGTCAAAACTTTATCCAGTTCTTTCATTTTCATTTGAAGGCAAGGCGAGGGTCACATGACTTATAGATATGACACAGAGGAGGCACCACTTGCAACTTTATCTGCACATTCTAATTATAATGGATGCTGATGTTAGCATTTAGCTTAAAGCACCACTGTGCTTGGTTTCATCACTTTAAATTCCTGCTGTGAAAATTTGACTTGTGCTGCCAAGTGTGATAATGATTTGTCAACACATGCTTTTCTTAAACAGTTAAATCATCTCAAATTCATCTCGTCTTGTCTGAACTTGATGCTTTGGGATTTTGAGATACTGTATTTATCCTTTAACCTGAATGATCTCCGGATATTGAAATCCTGTCAGTTTAATGCCGTTGTAATTAACCGACAGAGAACCAAACGCTCACTTTCACACTGTTCTCAGCACAGAACCCGCAGAACCATGCTGAATGAGTAGCATCTGAAAGCTGTCAGTTGTTTCTTCACCAGGACCTCAAAGATTATTGCTCTGTGTTTATAGTGCTGGTCAGTAAAATGTTTCAGATTCTGATGTCTCCATGTTGCACCACATGCTATCAATCATTAGCTTTAGCCCAGTTGTATCCTGGCTGGCCTTTCCCAAAGAACAGTGTAGTTGCTGAAATATGTAACAGATGTTAGCAGTGGCCTGTAAATGGGCTCATAATGTGTGTGTGTGTGGGGGGGGGATTGGGTTGACAGGGGTGACTGGATGCTTGAGGTGCGAGAGGCAAAGGTTCCTCAACACTCTCCGTCAGCCAAGCGCCTGTCACTGGACTTGCCATTCAAAGAGGGACTGTGGGGCCGAGACAGGGGGAAGAAGTCAAATGCGGCAGAGAGGGGGGTAAAATAACTGCGGCCACCTTTTAAAGCCACCCCCCACACACACTTTTTCCCCTCTTTCTGTTTTCCTTCACACTCTCAGTGTCTGCTAATTTTCCACTTTTCTCTCTGCTTGCACACAGTTGCCCTCTCTTGCTCGATTGTGCTCATATTCCCGTGCAGGGGAGTGGACTTTGCAAATTGCGGTTAAACTCCCACCACCTCTCTCTCTGTCTCTCTTTGTCCTTTGCTCCTCATCCTACTTGGTGTACCCTAAATATCCCTTGCTCTATTTTTGCTGTGCTCTCTTTCCTCTTTGCCCTCGCTTTGTCCTCCTAGGGCTTGCTTTTTCCATTTCCCTATTCTCTTGTTGCTCTCCGAGGAAGCACACACAGTCTTTGGCAGGGCACAGCTAGACTGTCATACACAATCAGGCTTGGTGCTCCTCAGGCAAGGCTCCTTGTCAGTACACAGGAGTTCAATGGGTTTCTGTCCTCAAAGTCTTGCCCTCTCTGCTGGACATATGTTCTCTGTACGTCACTGTGCTGAAGCAGACACATACTGTGCGTATGCACACACTAACATACTGTATATGAGCTGGTCTAACCTAATGTCTCTGTCTTTTCCAGCTCTGCATGAGTTCCCCACAGACCTGTTCACAAACAAAGAGAGAACAGAAGGAGCTGTGGCCCTGCACGTCCTGTGTGTAAGTTTAGTTTCGCACTTACTACTCTGCGTGCACAGGTTACCTTTTAATGTTTTTCTGAAAATTTTGACATCTCACATAATATTCTACATTTTCCTTATGGTCAGCAAACCTCATAAAAACACCAACAAGGAATTGATTCTGTCGTTGTCTCTGTATCCAAAACCTGGACAGTATTCGTTTATGCCACAGAACTACTCTGCTCAAAAAAATTGGAACTCTTTTCTAATAATCAGAGTATAGTATCAGGTCAGTTAAACTTCTGGGATGTTGATCTGGTCAGTTAAGTAGCAGAGGGGGTTGTTAATCAGTGTCAGCTGTTTTGGTGTTAATGAA
>JAUMHL010000001.1:24538305-24560937 GCA_032362345.1 Sandelia bainsii | reverse complement strand
TGCTGTAACATGCCAAAATAATTTCCCTCTGGGATTAATAAAGTGTTTTGAATCTTGAATCTTGAATCTTGAATTACCCATTCCATATTAGTATGGATATCCAGCATGATTTTTTTTTCAGTTGAGATATTATGTGTTTTCAAAGTGTTCCTTTAATTTTTTTGAGCAGTGTACATTGTTGGTGCACTACACAACATTTGTCTACTACATGATACCAGCTAAACTCAGCTTGACTCTACTCGCTTTTGGTAATAGTGTTGCCGAATATGTCAACACAACACTGTCCTCATGTGCTGCATCATGGATCTTTGCATATTTAAAATACACAATCACTGCTGCAAAACTACAAACAGAGAGTACGATGGCCGGGACGTTTCAATCCAGAAAGTGAATGCTGGCTTGACACGCGTCATCTTTCTGGGACTAGCCCCTGTTTTATTTCCCCAGCGTTGATATGCGTCAAGAGAAACAACCGCGATAGCATACACCACCCCACCCGCGCGTCCCCGCCCCCCAATGCTGTAAACCTAGGGGAAACACTGCAACTGGTCTGGTTCCTACTGAAGATGTAAACTTGGATCATCATTATAATACACATTTGATGCTCTATGAAGTCTTTCTTGCAGCTGTGTGGCGCAATTCCAGACTGACTAATATAAACTACCAGCATTTTTCCACCACATGGTACCACCTCAACTTGGTGGTACCCCTCCTTTTACATCAACATTCAAACACTTCAAACAGAATACATCACAGCTCTGGACAAATTGGTGCAGTCCCTGTCACTTCCTGTCATGTTTTATTTTTATAAAGTCATAGGATAGTTGCTGGCAGGCTATCATCCAAAGAAGGCTAAACAAGTGACCAGCGGTAGTAGATATTTCATCCTCTCCAGCCGAACAGAAAACAGCATCTGGATCTGCAACATGATGCCAAGCCCAGTCTAAGTTCTTTTTCCTCTCCAACAGTATCTTATCAGTTCATGACACGCCTAACCAGCCACATTAGCCTCTCCAGCATGGCCCATCAGGGGTCAGTGTGCAAGGTCAAGGCTCCCTGATGTAGCCATAGCACTACTGGCACTTAAGATTCTGAATATTTCAGCACACAACGACCCATGTTGTGTTGTGCTGTTGCTGTTAGTCTCTCAGGGGGAAGGGGTCAATTTAATGGAAGCTCATGCCAGCAGTACACTGTCTCCAGGGACCTTTGCTGTGCATAAACAGAGCACCTAGAACTATCGAATGGACCAATTTGCCACAACATGTCTGACATTATAGGTAATGCCATTGCTTACAGTGCAGCCACCCTCTGGGTTTGTCTTCTCCTGCTAGAGAAGGACAAATAAAAATAACCTTTTCCAGGATGTTTGAATATTAAAAAAATACAGATTATCATCACCAGCTATTTGACTGTGATATCCAAAAGTTACTGCATAGCAGGTGTTCTTTGTGGAACAGCATAATGTGTATTTATAGAAAGGACAGTCAGGGCTAATATCTGCACACTATACTGTAGAGTTGTAATAGTGTTGTATTTTTCCATCTTTCCATTTTTAGAAAATAAGAGTAAGAAGTGAGACACAAAATGAGTCAGTCCTGAGAAGAAGTTTGCTCACTGTCAAGTCTACAGTATGTACAGTAACTTTTTAAAAAATATTTGTGTAGTAGAGATATGCTTAGTAACTTAATGTGGAGACGTGCTGTCAAAGACTCACTGCACAGCACTGACAGTGGTGTGGAGAGATTCCTGAGCCGTCCCCTTCTAACCAATCAGAGAAGTTCAAACCCTGCGTGTCACATACTGACACAAACGAGTACACCTTTGACATAACATCACTATTTTACGTGCTTGGTGGATTGATGTCTTATTTTACACCTAGCCAAAAGTTGCATATTGTAGCTTTAATATCCCATCAAAGGCACTTTCATATATGGTCCTATATTCAATTCAAATTTTCTTTTTTCTTTTTTTTGCCTCACCTCTCACCTGCACATGCGTATTACCTGTCATCATCAATCTGTGATGCAGGTCAACAGAGGGATGAGGAAGTTTCAGATTTGTTGAAGATTCATGGAGAAAATTCTGCTCAAGCCAAACATATGACGTTTTTGAAGTGACTGTACACACACACAGCTCACATTTCAGTTAAATTCACACATGCATGGCAGTTTAGGACTGCAACAGCGTTCACACTGGAGATGGACACATGTCACAGACAGATATCAGCCAAATTTAAGTCTCATTTTTGATTTAAGTCTGATTTTAGTTTTGATTTCATAAGCAGGACACCCAGAGTGCATCATTATATAAATGTGCTCGCTCTCATTTGCCTGATTATTTTTCTTCATTTAAATGTTAAATATAAGAAATAAAAGCAAAATAAACTAAAATACATTTTAATAATTAAAAATGAATTTACAGTGAATATATAAGAAGACTTAAATACTTGTATTCTTGATAATTACTTATTCCATTTAAAATGAAAAGCTTATGAAGCTAAACATAAAATCAACCTAAAATCTGAAAATGCAATTTTGAAAATAACCAGTGAAATAACAGAGCAGATGCTGTGTCACCATGTGCCTTATGGTGTCTGAGTTATGCTGCATTAGTACAGTTATCAGCATATGGTCTGAATGCAGGGATGTTGACTCAAACACTAGATTTAATCTGCTGTCTTTTCCTTTTATTATCCTGCGATGCAGCCACGAGGATTCAGCTACAGTGCAGCAAAGTGGAAATTGCTTTGTGTTGGAGCTTCTTTTCCTGAATTTTAATATCACAGCAGTTTAGTTCCAGCTTGTGTTCTCTTGACTGCTGTATTACTGACCCTCCTCCAGTTCAGCAAAGCTCATTAATACTGGCGTAATCTCTTTTCAGAAAAGACTTGCTCCCCAAAACACAATAACAACTCCAGAATGAAGGACTGTGTGTCTGGATGCACATGTAGAACACACACCGTCTGCACAAATAGAAGCAAATGAGCAAATGATGGTTTCTCTACTGAATCACAATCCAGATTAAACCCAGTTATCAGGATTACATGCGACCTTTTGACCTTTTGGTTACGCTAGACTGACAAATCTCACACCACAGGGCTTTTCACACACACACACACACACACACACACACATACTGCTGGTCATACGCTGCGTGGGTTCAGCTCACTCTTATCTGAAACCTAGAACCAAGATACACAGTAAACTGTGACTCAGACCTGAGCACAAAAAGAAAAAACTATCATTAACTTCTTTTGTCAGTCTTCCTGTAAGCATGTCTTTGAAAGGCTTTGTTGTTAGAAATTGCAAGAACATTGATGCGTTTCTTTTGTTCACATATTCCAGTCAGTTTGTCGTCACAACTTGACATTTACTCTTGATCATCACTGTCATTTATCTCCACCCTGTCTTGAATTCTCCCACTGTTCTGTAGTGTGTGTTAAAGGCAGAGGACTGTTCTATTATTTGTTTTCTCCTTAAGTGAATTTAGTTGTTTGTTAAAATGAATTTTCTGTACACAGTGGTACAGAGTAATTTAGCTGTAAGAATTTGAAAAAAATTCTGTTGCATCCATTCAGACACTTCATTTCAGTAAGGGAATAAAATAGAAATATAAAATAATGTGCAACTACCTTCCCTGTTCTTAACAGTTATGTTATTAACATCTTTTTATGTTTGATCTATTAATTGTTCTGCTTTAGCCTTTAATTAATAAGCATGTTTAATTTTAGACGGTAATTTTATGTGTAGAGTATTTTTAGCTACATACAGAGACGTGTTCAAAATAAAATTAAAAATAGAACAAGATGTGGAAAGCAGTGAACAACATCAAGTAGTACAGTGGGAACCCATCTCAGCAACATTCATACTTCAACAATCCCTCTAATATTTATCATTCTCTCTCTTTCCACAGACCATCTACATGTTCTGTGCCCTGGCTCTTGTCTGTGATGACTACTTTGTCCCCTCCCTGGAGAAGATATGTGAGGTAGGACTGTTAGGTTGTCTACACAATTGCACATACAGTACAGTATGCAAGATTGATTGCATCTTATGATGAGCTCAAGGATCAAAGGTCAGACAGTGTCTGATATCCTACTGTTTGTAACAATTATTCTTCCTGTTTTCTTCCAGCGCCTCCACCTCAGTGAAGATGTGGCAGGTGCGACCTTCATGGCCGCTGGCAGCTCCGCCCCTGAGCTCTTCACATCCGTCATAGGTACAATACGATGTATTCAGCTGTCCTGTCCATCTTTTTGTTTCCTGTGTACTAACTGAAACATGTGCTGCAATACTGTAGCTGCATTAGGGGGGAAGTACAGTATACAGGCTTTGTAATGGATACTTTACATTAACGCTTTTATCCCATGACACTTGCAGTAAACAATAATGGCTTTCAAATTAGTGAGTCACATTAGAATCCCATTATTGTCATGTTATGTAATAAGCTCTGCAGCATTGCTGGTGGCTAAACGCCATATGTTTTCATAGTTTTCTTGGGTATCAAATGGGGATTTAGTGTATTACTGTCTAAACCAACAATATGAGTTGTCTTTATATATATATAAACACACGTCCATATAGTAAAATTCATGCAACTCATTCACTAAATAAAGAATAATGATATGAGTGTTTTGTGCATAAATGTGTGTGAGAGAGAGATTTGACAGTTGTGTGTGATATCTGTTTGTCTGCACTGCAGATGCTGTGCTTGCAGCTGCATATGTTAAGTAGTGTACAACCCATCGTCTAACGTGTGTGTGTTTATGTGCCGGCTCATTCTCTCTGCAGGCGTGTTTATCACCAAAGGCGACGTGGGCGTGGGGACCATCGTGGGCTCCGCCGTCTTTAACATCCTCTGCATCATCGGAGTGTGTGGCTTCTTCGCCGGCCAGGTATGATGCCATGACGCCGTTGCTCCGCTGCCGCTGACCTGCGTGAAACTGGAGGGGCCTAATGTCAACTTTAAATATGTAGCCTCGTAAACACAAAGTGGTGGAATGAGCTCATGCATACATGCGTAGTATGTAGAACGTACTGTCGATGAATGCATGCATGGCTCTATGTGTTTGACTGCACCAACGTATCCACGTGAGCCATGTGAAAACCAAAAGTACCTTATGATTTTTATAGCTACACCGGGGACCATTGAACATTATGTTTGTAGCAGTGGTAGTAGCCTGTAGTTTTTAACACAGTGATTCTAAATTTTTTTAAATAAGAGCATCCCTCCACTGATTTTTGTTAATGGCCACTCTCCTTTTACTGTACATGACTCACAAAGATGTTGATTGTAGATTGTTTAGTATTTTACTATTTTCACTGCAGCGTTTACTGTATAGCCACAAGGGCGGCTGTGATTCAGTTGGTAAAGCAGTCGTCCATGAACCATTTGTTAAGTGGTTTGATTCCCTGGGCTCCTCCTGAGCACATGTTGAAGTGTCCTTTAGCAAGACATTGAACCTCAAGTGAGTAAGTGTGGCTTGTAAGTCATTTTGGATAAAACCATCTGTTTAATATAAAAGCAGCCTGTAATGTTAAAAAGACTTTTAAAATATACTGCTGTGTAATTCTGGGTGTATTTAGGCCATGATGTTATTTATCAAAAATGATCTGTGGCTGTACCTTTGTCTCTGGAGGCTTGATTTTTACAGTTATACTGTTACAACCAACATGAGCTCCAATGTCACCAGTCTTACTAAAAACTAAAAGCAGTAAAAATGCGAAAATGGAACAGACTAAACCTCGCAGCGCCCTCAGCCTGTCACTACAGGACTGGGTGAACCACTGCTCTTACATACACCTGCACTTATCATCTCCTCCTGTGTACACCTGTTCCAAAAAGGTCTACAATCATTGTTTGTTGTTGTTTTCTTTCATGTCTTTATCTGTAAAACCTTTTAACATTTTCTGCTTTGAAATGTTTTTGTTTGTGTGATATTCCTCTCTGTACCATGTGCGAAACCCCAACATAATGATCTCTTTTCCACATTGCTTCCTTTCTCCCTGTGTGTTGCATGAGATACAGAGTTGACATTAATACAGCGCCATTTCTCTTCGATGCTATCCGACATGCCAGGGACATGGAAATGAGCAGAGTACAAGGATAAGCTCTCTGCTCTGAAAAAAATATATGCACTGGAATCCAAAACAGTGATGCAATCCCAGATTGTACATTACATAATGATGGTGAGATAATGAGGGAGAAGGGTAAGCAGTATAAAAGGGCTTTGAGGGATGGGGGTGCAGTAAAATCATCTTCAAACCCTGCAGTGCACCTCACTACTGTTTATTACCTTTGGCTGGCTGTTCATAGCAGGTTCCTTCTACAAAGCACCATTGTACCGTGCGGCCGAGTACAAACAAACACTGAAAGCTTTGTTATGCTCTGACTTAGCCTCTGCCTCACAGCAGCAAACGATTCCACTGCTGGGAGGGGCACATTCAAGATGTGACTCCTGACCCTCCACATACATACATATATATACATAGTGTGGGAGAGTGTAACAGAGTTAGTCACTGCATTGTGGGCTTCTGCAATGTATCTGATTACATAAAGCTGATAAACACAGCAGCACCTTTTTCTACGTAGGATGGTACCTTGGAACTGACTTTATCACTGACTGTGATTCAGGAGGTCAACTTAAGAGCTCGTCTGTTTACATCAGTATGGTAATGATGTCAGAGGCGTTTCTGCATCACAGCGCTGCAGCAGCTCCATCAAGACCAAGTGTTATTAAAAGTGTATGAACTGGTGCTGCAAACGTATCTTTATAAGGGTGCTTATCTCTCTTGTTTTTTGTTTTTTGTCCTTGCAGGCAGTGAAGCTCTCTCATTGGGCTCTACTCCGAGATTCCATTTATTACACATTTTCTATCATAGCACTCATTGTGGTAAGAACTTATAGACTCATACTAAAACACACAATCACATGACAGAGTGTGTGTTGATTGCAGAACTATGGAGAAACCCACTCTGTCACTTGCTATAAAGCATAGAACGCCAGTTTGAAAGTGCACTTCAGCTTTAGTATCAATACCCTATTTGCACTTTCTGCCTCAGCAGTTTTGCCCAGTCGATAAGAAGATACAGGTACCGTACATCCACTATACTGTAAGTGTGGTGTTAGCAGATTTTCAATCGCCATGATCCTGCTTGTTTAGTTGTATATTACATGTCCATACAGTATAAGCAGGATCTCGTAAGTGAAGTATTACGAGACACTGAAGCTGTGTCCATATTCATAATACAATGTCATTCTCAGTAGGTTTTGAGCATGTAGGAATATTCACATTAGAAAAGGGACATTGTGTAAACTCAAAAACACCTGCCCCTCTATTGTAGGGTTTTCTGATAGCTGTTTGCCCCACTTCCAGCCAGTCCCACCCCAACTGTTCAGTTCCTAAAGCTATAATTGGACTATAAACAAACAAGATAGAGGAAATCAGTTAAATCTTGTTAAGTTAATCTTGTATAACATATTTTGTTCTTAGCTTAAATAAAACCTTTACGCATTGTTGAATGGTGTATGTATTGTATGTGTGTGTGTTTCATGCTGGTTTTTTACTATCTGAAACTGTAAGTAGTCATCTTGGTCTCCCTTGATAAAGGTTGATAACCTCAGTTGGATCTTACCTGGTTAAATACATTTGTAGTAAATGAAGAAAGTAAAATTAAACTTAGCTACTGTGGAAACACAACAAACATGCACAGTGACATTCAGTCACAGGGTGACCCCCCCCAAACACATAAACACACCTTCCCTCCCGAACCCCCCGGCCACCCTGCTCATACCTATATACCACCTCAAGTACAGTTTTGAGGCGTATAGTTCATTTTTATGCCACTTTATACCTAGATAATAATCATTATATAATATACAGTATAATCAAATGACATTGAGTGGTATGTGATCTGGGGGGGTCATAGGCTAATCCATAGTCTTACCTATGCAGTGTGCATCGTGTTACTGAAGAAACCTCGCATTTGATTCCATTAAAAAGAAGGAACTGTTTGTTTCTGCGGAGCCTTCCTGGTTTTAAATTAGATGGAATTAACTAAAAGGTCATGTTTTGACCTTTTCTTGGCTGTCTGTGCTCTGGATTGGTTCTGCCCCCTAGTGGAATAGATTTAAAAATGCAGAAAGAATTGAACTTAAAATTCCTGCTTCACATCTTTATTTCCCTTTGTGTTGTCTTTGTGTTGCCTCTTCAGTTCATCTACGATGAGAAGGTGTGCTGGTGAGTAATGTTCTTCCTCAATATACATACATATATGCCTTTTTTATCCAGAATCATTCTACAGATTTCACTGACCTTGTGTTTGTGTGTAGGTGGGAGTCTCTTGTCCTGATTCTTATGTATGCAGGCTATATCCTCATCATGAAGTGAGTATCACTCTAAATGATTAACTGATTGGTGCTTCTTTGTTTAAAATAAAGTTGTTTTCATCACTTCATCATCACTTTTTCTTCATTGTCAGGTTTAACAGCAGGGCACAACGCTATTTTAACCGGCGAAAGAAAAGCTCTGTCAATCTGGCCAACGGACTGACAGGAAGCACTGATCTGGAGGATAATGTCACGTGTGATGCTACTGCCGTCCTGCTCAAGAAAGGTATCTATTTCTCACAGTCTTCATCCTCCAAAAGCGCTCTGCTGGATTTAGCTGTTCATTGTTGCCATGCACTGAAATTTGCATAAAGGCGGCTGGGGCGTCACTCTTTATCTATTTTTGTACTTCTCCATGACATGACCACGTGCATGTGGGATTGATCCGTGCTGCCAGCGCTTCACCAAGCTGTCAGATTTAGGGGCATTATTTTGTGAGATAATGAATTGATAGTGACCCTCACCAAGTGATTCATGTTCTATTTAGCACAGTGGCCGCCCAGTTTAAATCCAGTTCTTAAGACCAAAGACACAGTGCAAGTACGATAGCCCTCCTGGTGGAACAGTTGAAGATGGCAGCATACAGCCTGGTGGTGGATGTGCCTCTGTCGCTGGAGGCAGTCAGTGTCTGAATATGTTTGGTTTCCCAGCCCAAAATGTTGGGTTCTGAACTATCAAAGAAGGGACTGTCTGACCACCCAGCACTTCCACAGATTAATCCAGTGTCTGCAGTTTCTGCCATCAAAGGTTAAAGTACAGCATCTAACAGATGAGAACAGCACAAGGTGCTGGCTAATGCTCCACTTTCGCACAGCCTGCTCTGTCAGCTTTTTCTGGTACACCCCAGAGGGAACCAGTCACCCTGCTAACTTGTTCCTTGGGGTGTGCTGAGGAGGCAGTAAAGAGAGCTCAGGGAGGCAGGTGGCAGTTGTTTAACCAGATGGTTGTCAGACTGGATGTGTTTGAATGTGCGGCATCACAAAAGGTCCAGTCCAGTCAGAGTGTGGGATAGGGTTGGTTCTGAAGATGTTTACAGATAAAATATCCCCACGGAGGAGGTTTCTTACATTTGTGTGTGGCCTGTGTGGTATTTAACTCAAGGCACAGTGGGCCTACGCATGTCTCTCTGTGTGTCTGTGGGTGTCCTCTGGGTGCTCTACTTTCCTCCAACAGTGCAAAGACGTGCAGCCTAGGTGAACTGATGTGAAGACTGAAGAGTGTATTTTGTAATGTTGTCTGTCATGTGCCTCTCACTCAGTGAGTACTGGAAGAGGCTCCAGTCCCCTGCAACCCTGAACAGGATAAGCAAGTCTGGGTAATGGGTGGATAGAAAATTAGTTTGACTTCCAATCTTCATATTTTAGAAATGCATTAATGTGTAAAATCGAGACAAGTGATGTCCCATTCTACCTTTGTTACATTGCATTTGTTTTCCTTCATACATGTTTCTGTTTTTGGTAGGAATAGTCCTTTAAATACATCAGTAAGTTGTATTTCCTGTCATCACTAGCAGCATTTGTTTTACAAACACAAGACAGGATCTCAAGGGTAGAAAGAGACTGAAACTCTTAAAATAATTTTGGGCCACAGTAAACACCCTGCGCTGCAGACAGATGATGATCTGTTTTTAATTTCCAGCTAACTTCCACTGTACGCCGTCTGTGCTGATGGTAGATGAGCTGCTGTCCGCGTACCCCCACCAGCTGTCTTTCTCTGAGGCTGGCATGAGGATCATGATCACCAGTCATTTCTCCCCTAGGACCCGCCTCACCATGGCCTCTCGCATGCTTATCAATGAGGTACATTATACATGAAACTGTACAAAACTTTCAAAGAGAGAAATGCAGTTTAGTTACTTTGAAAAATTCCCGCTAAGACCAGAGTCTTACCAAAATACAAACCAAATAAGTGTCTGGGTTCAACAGAAGGGCGGCTGAATTGAATGTTAGTTTTTGGAGGGTGTTTTGGGTGTTAACTGCCAACATTCCCTCTCAGACACCTGTCTGCTGCAGACTATAGTCTGCATATAAATCTAAACCAAACAGACACATTTGGCTTGTGACAGAAAGTCACAAGTTAAATATAAATTCTTAAACTCTTTCAGATTTCTATTATGTAAAAAAAATAAAATAAAAACAAAGTTGTGAAGTTACTTGAGACTCTAAATGCACCACTGACAACACAATAACAAAACAAAACATCTAAATATATTCATGGAATTGTTGTGTATAATAATGTTCTGTACTTATTTGCAGAGACAGAGACTGATCAACACTACAGAGACTCGAGTCAATCGCATCACCAACGGCAGCTCGGACTCGGTGGTCAGGGTTCAGGCGAGGCGGGGCTTAGAAAATGGGATGGGCGGAGCCGAGCAGGGTCTGAACGGTAGGTGCAGACTTCAGGGACTGGAGTCTGGTAACAAGGCAGAGAATGAAAACGAGGACAACGACAACAACGAGAACGACGAGGATAGAGAGGAAGAGGATGATAATGAAGGTCCCCTGGTGCCGTTCAAAGTTCCAGGTACGGACCAGATGGCATTTTGAAATGAAACGATCCTTGTCCATAAATGTTTGTTACAGTGCTGTCACTTAAGCCCTCATCATGTCTTTCTGTCTGCGTGCAGCTGGGGCGTGTAACAAGCTGAAGTGGCTGACCATGTGGCCGCTGTCCCTGCTTCTGTTCTTCACTGTGCCCAATTGTGCCAAGCGGCGCTGGGAGAGATGGTTCATGGTCACCTTCCTCACAGCCACCATCTGGATTGCTGGGCTTTCGTACATCATGGTCTGGATGGTGAGTCCAGTTAGTCACATCCAGGAAACACATCATGGTCTTTGAAGAATAATAAATGTGTGATTATTCTCTTGTGATTTATTTGCTATCGAGTGGACGATGGGAAATAAAGGTGGACTGTTTTAACAAAGACAGTCAGGAGTGCACAAGGGTTTAAACAATACTCAATATAACATCTCAGCTAATTAGCTGATGCTGTTATTATTTTATATATAGGGGAGGGTACTATAGATTTATCTAATAATGCTGGGGATGGTCTTGATGATGATGATCTGGCGTTTTGTATGCAGAGGGAACAAAAAGCTGTTTAGATGGTTTACTGAGGTGAAACCTGTTTGATTCCAGGTGACTGTGATCGGCTTTACTCTCGGCATTCCCGACGTCATCATGGGCATCACCTTCCTAGCAGCAGGCACCAGTGTGCCAGACTGCATGGCTAGTGTTATAGTGGCACGACAAGGTACACACACACACACCAATACACTCTGCTACAACAACACATGGGACAATTAAATCAGTATTTGTGTTGAGTGAAATGCTTGTTCACAGCAGAATATTGCTCGTCATAATTGACTCGTCTTGCGACTGTGCACAGACATTGACAGTGTTGCTCTCCTTGCCTCAGGTCTGGGAGACATGGCCATCTCCAACTCCATAGGCAGTAATGTGTTTGACATCCTGGTGGGTCTGGGCCTGCCCTGGACGCTGCAAACACTCTGCATTGACTACGGCTCAATTGTGAGTGCTATCTCTCAGCTAGAGGAGATTCTGCTGCCGTCTGTCCAGAACAGGACAGAAATGTGTTTATGAAGGACACAAACATTAGTCTGTAATGTTCTGTATGTAGACAGTCAAGGGAGTTTAAGATTAGTGTTGCACACAAAAACACCCACACAGTACTTATTGGCACATTTCTCAGTTTATCATCTTACTCTGGTGGCATTAAAGTCAGCCTCCTGGCTGTAGAAATACAAGATGTGATGTGATTTTGTATCAGGGCTGGGCATTTAGGATCTTATCAGTATGTCATTTGTGAAGAAACTCTGTATATACCAAAAGATCACAATCTGTGTGTGTTTCCTCAGATCCATCTTAACAGCAGAGGACTCATATTCTCTGTGGGACTCTTATTAGCTTCAGTGTTCTTCACAGTAAGTACGAGATATTTACATGTTACTGGGGCTGGGTTAATGGGGCCATACTGGTGATTCTGGGGGCTACATCACGACAGACACACATTAATGTAAGGCTATGACAGGATAATCTGCCTACCAACGTCCAGGAGAGTTAGAATAGTTTGGCTTGTAATTGGGATTCATTGGGATTATATAGTGCTACAGACTAGGACACAGTCAGAGACATTATAAGAACGGATAGAAGGACATGTCTCCTCCAAAAGTATTGCAATGGCAAGGCTGATTAGTTTTTGCTTTGTATTGAAGACGTTTGAGTTCAAGATCAAATGACGCATATGAGACGAGAGGTCAGAATTTCAGCATTAATTTTGTGCTATATATAAGTTGATAAGTTAAACAACAGAAAACATAGTACCAAGTTTTAGGTGAGAAAAGGTACTGGAACATACCCACGTGTGTCCTATGAGACAATAACTAGCTCTAAATGACTGCTCTTCGTTTTAGCTTCAGCTTTTTACCTGTGGCAACTGCATTTGTTGTTAAAAAGTATATATCAATTAGCAAACCAGAGAGCCATCTGTGGGCGAAAAGCAAGACATTGTGAATCTGAGAAGAGAGGGAAAAACAATCAGAGGCACTTCACAAACATCAGGCGTAGCCAACATAACAATTCGGAAGGTCTTGAAAAAGGAAGAAATCACTGGTGTACTGTCTGTAAAGATTCTCAGTCATCCAGGTCATGGTTATCCCAAAAAAGGTTATTCAGTGGCAACTGGACTTGTTTTAGTTCCTTGAAGACGTTTCACCCTCCATTCCAGAGGGCTTTTTCAATTCTGGAATTGAGAAATTCCAGAATAAAACTTGTGGAATAAAGTTTATGGTCTAAACAGACAAGATTAACTGGTGCTGTGTTCTTTGTTGTTAATGTATCAAGGTGCATATAGCATCAATTAAAATGCATCATTTGATCTTAAACCAAAATGTCTTTGATGTTCCAATACTTTGGGATGGACGACGCTCACCTCCTCCGTGGTTTATTTTTGTATGGTTCTCTCACTTGGCTCTTTCTCTAACTCTGTCTGCTCACCTTCAGGTCCTCGGTGTCCATTTAAACAAATGGACTCTGGATCGGCGACTGGGCCTGGCCTGCCTCGTCATGTACGCCATCTTTCTATGCTTCTCCGTCCTCATTGAGTTCAACATTTTCATCTTCGTCAACTTTCCCATGTGCCGAGACATCCACTGATCTCCCTCCTCTTATCTCTACTTCCTCTTCTAATTCTTCCTCTGGCTGATGGAGGAAACCTCACCTGGCTTCCAGTTTCTTGGCGCATTGGAACCAAGTCCTACCTTTTATTTTTTCAAATAGAAAAATAGAGCTCTGTATGTTTTATCTTTGGTGCAATACACACAAGACGGAGGACACGGGAGGTTTGGGGGGGGTTTTGAGGACCAGACAGGAGGCGCAACGAGAAAGTCCCAGCAGCAGAGGTTGCTGCCAATCACGTAATGAACCAAAAGGTTGGCTTGAGTGAACTTAACTGTATTAACACCAACAGCTCGACTACTGTTGGTGAAGAAGCTGCTACTGTAAGAGACTGACTGAGAGAGAAATCCTGCTCTAAGAGCGATTTTTAGCTGGATAGTTTGTTACTCTTTGTACAAGTTTGAATATAAGCACATGATTAAGGTATTTTTAAGTAAAGATTGTCATTCTCTGTATATATTTGAGGATTATATAAGTACTAATATTAGCTAATATGTGGGACTCTTATATGCACAACTGGATCAGTCTTGCAAAGCTGAACGAGCTGATGACGGCGGCGGCGACGTACGTTTTGCTGTAGTGATTTGATCTGCCAGCAACACACTCCAAATGCTTCAACATGTCTCTCATGCTCAGTACCAGCGAACACAAGCCAACTCTAGCTTTGCACTGGCACAATCTAGATATTTAACACTATTCATATAGAGTCTCGTTTGTTTCTCTGTACATACATATCCAAAAAGATGTGGGTTTTATTGTTCTTTAATAAAACCCATGTAAAAAAAAAAGGGATCTCCCTGGAACTGACATCCAGCACTGTCACTTTATTAATTACAGATAACATCATAGCATTGCAAAGCGTCTACAGGTTCTCTAAACATGTAACTGCTGAAGTTCAAGTTCCCTCTCTAGACTGTAGACCTCTTGCGCTACATTAAAGAATTAGCTTTTAGTGTCCGGGTTGAATATAACATTATTTCTTAAAGCCAAAAAAAGGTATTTTTAGAATAGGAGTAAGAGTCGTAAATTTGGATAAGAGTCAGTGTGTATATGTGTGTGTGTCTGTGTGCACATCAGAATGTGGAAGGGAGCCAAGGACACCACTGTTACTGGGAAGACATAATCATGATTTATTTATGAATTAATTTATTCAACGATCATGTCTAACCTCCAGTTTCAGCCCTTTGGGTCGTGTACAGTGTCTTCAGTGGAACGCTGTCCACTCTGTGTTGACAGAGCTGTACAATGTTTTCAATTCCAAGTACTGGAAACTGACTTGATGTTGTTTATATTTAAGAACTTAGGACTTTATAATTTATCGGTTTTGTATAGTTTGAAAAAATATATTGCAACATTTGTACACTGGTACAGAGTGATACACAGTCGGGATGAGTTGCCATGGAGATGCGTTTTGGGGATATGGACTGAAATTGCTATCTTGATTCACAAGATTCACTTTCAAAGTAAAAAAAAAAAAAAAAGGAACTGCATTTTAATGGCACAACTTCCACGACACATTGTTTCATGTGCCATCCTTTGTATTTGAGGCTTCAGAACCAGAGCTTGTGCTCATTCTTCTGCCTGTATTTGAGCCAAGAAAAAAAAAACACATTAGTCAACAGTATTGCCACTCTGTTTCAGCATGTGTTCAAACCAAATGTGGAAGATGTGTATATTTCATTTTCTTTTTAAGAGCTGCTGATGAATTGAAAGCATCCTCTGTGGGTGTTGATGCTCCTCCTGTAGCCACAAGAGGGCGCTGTGGGGGTGTGTTACACCTCCACACATGGCTGTTACTTTTACACACAGCAGAAAGTGGTTTGGGTATATGTTCGGGTAGGCTACGTAGAAACAAATACCGGTCAGGTTTGCATGTCTCTTTCATAATTCAGATAATTTTATGTGTAATTTTAATGCATTTCCAAGATCAAAATGACACTGTCTTGATTATGCTGTACATATCAGAGGGGTATGCTATTATTAACACAGATGTTGGGATAACTTCTGATGATTATATTGAGATATATATACAATATTTAGAATGTAGGCCTACAACAATTTTCGGGTAATTAATGTTGTTCGATGCTCATGTCTTTTGAATTGTTTGTAAATCCTCACTGTTGTTGATGAGGACCTCTGGGCAGAGCTCAGAGCCAGAGGGAGACGCAGACGTTGGCCTTGTTCCCAGTGGTCTTCTTGCAATAAACTGATTTACGTACACATATCGTTTTCCCATGTCTTCATGAGCTGTGTGATGGGCCGCGTTTCCAATTGTATTAATCTGACACACAGTTAAAAATAAAGTAAGATGCTTACTTTGTCTACTTTACTTAATCTAAACACGTCACTAATCTTTACTTATTTATTTGGTACCAATAATGATCTTTATCATTATGTTCATTGTTTTTTTTTTTCAAGAGATGTATCACTTTCTGATTTAAAGAGGGTTATAACTAATTATAGTTAAAACCAGTGGCTGTGTTAATCATCTAATGCTAATGCTAAATGATTCATACAGTACATGTGCAACAGAACCAGGGCTTTTCCCCAAGAAACCCCCCCACCCAGAAATGCTGTCAGACAACATGTTAGAAACAAACATATGACTCAGAGTGACCTGCAAATGCCAAGATCAGACACCCTTCATTCCTGAATGACCACTTAACCAGAACACTGATCCTGCCACCTTTGACCTTATGACCTCTTCTGCAGTCAGTGCCAGTGGCTCGGTATGTCCGTTCTGCATCCCACTGTGAGCTGCAAGCACCGCCTGGATAAACATCAGCTCAACATAGGTGGGCTTCCAGTGCAGGAACTTTGTGAGCCAGAACTGAGCTGTACCCCCCTGACTCTGCTTTCAGACGGGTTCTGGTAGCTAAATTTCAGCACCCCTCACAAGGTGGCACTTAAATCAAGTTCTTGGTGGATGAGGGGGTAGGTGATGGAGCTGCCGCTTGGATTGGTTAAAGGAAAGAGTTGTCTCCTCTCAAGCATAAATCAATAAGCATGTTGTGAACAGAAACTAAACACAAGGCAAGAGGGGAGACTCAGTGAAAAAGCAAAACCAGGACTGACCACCTTTAAGTTCCAGGAAGCTCCAGGTCACAGTTGAGTTAAGTTCCTGTGGTGGAAACTCAACTTATTCTAACTTAACTGGAGGAACTCACTGTGAATTTCCCCATGGGGATGAATAAAGTATCTATATATCTAGCTATCTATCATCATCATCATCATCCTAGTTTCAAGTAGAGCACCAGCAAACCAGCACAGGCAGCAGACAACCACTAAGAACAGCAAGAGGAACCAAGATTTGCTGCCTGTCTTGTCTCAGTGACACAAACCAGAACACTCTAAACACGTGGTCAAGCCAGACACAGACACACAAACATGCAGAAATGCAGACAAAGAGGACAAGCAGCTAATCAGCTATGGACTTTAAAATGTAGTTTAGCTAGATTTGCATATTTAATACTGCATGATAATGTGTGTGCATGTGAAACTACTAAATGTTTCTGTTTTAGTTTAGCTTAAGCTAATAATACAGTATGTTTAGTACACTTCTTAATGCTAAAAAGCCTCAACTGTTTTTGGTATTTTACAACATGACTAAAACAGGTTTAAAACCCTGCCACTATTGCTTATTCAGTAAGCACAGCCTTCATATCCTCTTTTATGTCTTTGTTTTGTGTCAGCTCTAGTATTTAGTATTTGTTACTATGGGATCAGTAATAAATGTGTGTACACATACATTTGAACATGTTTTTTCATTGTTAAATCTGTAATAAATAATTCTAACCGCTGGACAAGTAATTCCATATACACTATGAAATCTGATTTCCCATGCTGCCCTTTCATCCACCCCGAGGAAGAATTAGACCACTTAACAACAGGGAGGCCACACCTAAAAGCCCATGGAAAATTGACTGACGAGACGTTTATTGAGCTGGTGCATTCCACTCCCTCATTACTTCAAGACAAATGAAGCAGGTAAAAGGTCTGCAGTGGACATCAGGTACTGAGTTGGCATTTGGCAGCTGTTTGACTGGAACTACCAATATAAAGTCTAAGTAGCTCTCAATGCAAGTGAAGGAGGCCATCATTAGGCTGAAAAACAACATAAATCTATAAGAGAGAAAACCTTAAATGTGGCCAAATCAACCGTTTGGTACATTCTTAAAAAGAAAGAAAGCACTGGTGAGCTCAACAACACAGAAGCACCAAGAATACTCTACAGGAGGAAGGCTTATCATTGTCAAAGGCCAGGCAGAGCATCTCCAAACTCAGAATCTGGTGATGTCCATGGGCTCCAGACTGCAGGCAGCCATTCACTACAAATGATTTTCATCCAAATATTAAAAATGATGGTTATATTTACAATGATGTCTCTTTGTTTAAATAATATTGAGCTCCTGAAGATACTAAGTACTAAATACTTTGCTTAAAATAACTGTATCTTGAAGGGTAAAATCCATTCTGGGGGTGTATAAAGGCTTCTGGACCCAACTGTAGAAAAAAGCAATCTAAGTAGGGTGGGGGCCCCGGACCACAGCGGGCTTAACAACGGCCCTGAGAGACTAGCTTAGCAGCTAACAACAGGTATACTAACAGGTTCAAAAGTCAGTGAATACAGCTTCAATGTCTTATTAAAGATAAAGTACTACAAAATAATGTATTTACCATGAACAAAGTCACTGGTACAACTTATGTCGTAAATACTTATGTCCTCAGAAATGATTTAATATTTTATAAATACTAAAGTTATTTTATATCGTTAGTTCTAAATAAAAATAGATTTTTTTAAAATATATTTAGAAACATAATAGTTTGTTTGTTCGTAGTTATTCACTCCTTACTTGTGATTTAAGAAATACAGTCATGACAAAAGTTAAAGTCAAGGTGAGAATCGTCTTCACCTCTTCAGCCAATCATGCAGAGGCGCCATGTTGCCGCCTCCTCGTCTTCCTCCTCCTCTTCGTGTGTTTTCACACCTCCGCGATGCAAACAGTCGTGTATGTCTCTGCTCGCCAGTAAAAAAAAAGATGTAACCCGACGACTACGGGGACATAGAGGCTGCTCAGTGACACTGGAAAACCGAACAAAGCGGCATAAAAGCGGCGCAGCGGCCGGGACCCCCCCCCAGATGGAGCAGAACCGGAGTTCTGACGTTATTGACTCAGTGTCGTTGAAGGAAACGACTTTAAGGTGAGTCAGGTCACCATCACTTGTGTCTGGAACCAGCAGTTCTCTAGTTTGTACGGCAGGAAA
The DNA here is from genome assembly GCA_032362345.1 of Sandelia bainsii. Lineage (NCBI taxonomy): Eukaryota > Metazoa > Chordata > Actinopteri > Anabantiformes > Anabantidae > Sandelia > Sandelia bainsii. Next base: position 24,542,082 of record JAUMHL010000001.1, on the reverse strand, counting down.
CGTGGAGTGTTTTTATTTCGACACGGTGACTCCTACTTTGACGAAAGTTCGGTTCAGGGGACGCGGCTGATGATCTTGAGTTGTTTCTTAGTGATGAGGACTTTCCTGTTTGTTTTCATGATGTTACTGGCAGACTTTGAAGTGTGGGGACCTCTGTATTTCACTGTCTGTAGCCTCAAACAGAGCTGGAGCAGCTACAGCTCCTGTGTCGAGCTGTGCTGATGCTCTGGACTGGATTTAACTTAGTCCTGCTTTATGTGCCTCTGGGCTGTTTCCCTGAAAAAGTTCAGTAAGGTCAGGTAAGAATGTGCTACCTGTTTGACCCAAATACCTCAAACATTAAATGATAATATATCAAGATTCTAATAAAAGTAAATGCAAATCCATGACTATACATCACACATGTTGTGGATGTGGACGTCAAAGTACTGGATCTTTATGGGAAATATGACTTCCATATGATAAAACCCTCAAGCCTCATAATTTTATATGATTTTTTTAGGGAGTGTATCAAAACTATTTAGGTATGCAGGGGGTGTGAACGTTTCACTTTTAAATCCAGCAAGACATGAAATTAATTTCACCAAAATAGGCAAAACATGATGGTGGAATCAACAGTTAATTTGCACATTTTTTTGATTAACTAAAAAAAAAAAAAAAAACACTCCATTTTTGAATACACACAATTTCTTTCTTCCCAAGCAGTGGATAACAAAAAATAACTGTAAAATAACTGTAATAGTAACAATAAATAAAAATCTCTGCTGAAAAACACATACATTATTAAAACAAAATAAACTGCCCTGCCCCCTTCCGTCGAATCATTTTCTAACAGTCCCTTACTCTTATTTTAGAGGTTCTGCAGGTTTGATGTTGCATTGTATTGTAACTTAAAGTATGTTGTGGCAACATGCTCCAGCTTGTCTCTCGCTCCTTGAAAAGGACGTGACTGAGCTGTGCTGCAGTTAAACAGTTTTTTTTTTCTTAAAAAAGAGGTCAGTTTCCTCATTTAGGCATCTTTGGAATCTGTTTAAGAGATTAGTTTCACTGCAAATCCGAGAGAGTTCTAGTTACTTACTGCTGTGGGGAAATGAATCAATAGAAAGGTATTTTAATGAACGTAAGCTGTATCGTGTCACTGCTTGATTAGGGTTTTGAAGCTGATTGCTTTTGTCTTTGATGACCTTAGAGAGACTATTAGAGGTGGCATCTTTCAGGGCTATTTGTTTTATTGCCTTAGAGAGATTTGTTTCCGTGATTTAAGATTTTAAAGTCACGTCATACCAGTCAACTGGGAACTGCACAGGTTTCTGGTGAGAGACGTCATCTTGGCTAGACAGGGAAGCAGACGGTCGGGTTACCAGTGTGAGAATAAACTGTCCCTGTGGAGAGATGTTAACATGCAACCTTTTAACAGGAGCAACACTGAAATCTGCACTAATCCTGCAGCAGGGAATAAAATCAGACTGTTGTTAATGAGCTGATATCAGCTGCCTTTATGTATGAACTCACTCGCTGTATGTAGCGATGGTTTATGGTTTATTTTGACAAGTTGAGGCTCAGTTGAAGGGCCGGACACAAAAATGAGCTGTGGGTCGGGCCCCTGTAGATCCCCCACTCCCATCCCAAACAGGCCTTCACATTGATGATAGGGTGGTGGAGGGGTGAGTACAGTAGATATGGTCATGTAATTATTCTTCAGCCAAGATGATGATTGGACGATAAGAATTCTGATGAATCTGGTGACATTATTGGATACTAGTAGAGAGGCGGAGCCTTAGTGTGATGACAAATATAAGTTGGCTGACAGGTGTCTTCCTGCTTGAATTTGTGCTAAAAGCGTTATTTGTTGTATTTTTCTTTATCTGTGTTACTTTCTATTTTTCTTTTTATTTTCATATACATTTCAAATAATACTTTTCCTACAAAATGTGGACGTAGGTACAGTGGCAGTTACTCAGTTACTTAGATACTCACTCTTCTAAGAAAAAAATAATAGAGAAACCGCCTTTCAAGTTGCAACGTATGTTTGTGGCAGATGTAATGAAATCTCCTCCAGGTGGTCCTGAGATAGTGTTTTGGCTAAAGTCGATTAGACATGAGGTCACAGTGACCTTGACCTTTGACCTTTTGGTGCCACAATCTAATCAGTTCGTCCCTGAGTAGAAGTGGATGCTTGTGCCAGTAGCCTTTAGAGAAATCTTTATATGAATCTGTGTAGAAATCTTTATATACAGTCTACAGACTGAACAGAACACACACTAAAGTGGTTCAGCCCAATGCTTATATTACTCACAGGCTAAAAGAATTACACATGAAAGAAACTACAAGGTACACACACGTCACCAGCAATTGTGTTACAGCTTTGTAACTGTATGTTGTCACAGGGTTCACCATCAAACCAGGACGTGCCATCAGAAATCTGGAAGTCCTCGTCTATCACCTTCTTCTGTTGTTCACATTCTTCAGGCATTTTTACAATCTGTAAAAATAGAACGTTTAGGGGTCTCAGCTTTCAGGACCTAGTTGTTGTTGTTGTTGTTGTTGTTTTCCTAGTTGTTAATCCACGGAGGCTCACGCTGAAGGAATCTTTATCCACTTTCTGATGTGTGTTTACTCTGCTCGTCTCCTGCAGCTCCTGCATTACTCAACAATAACAAGCACTGCTGTAATCGTGGTAATTACAGTGTTATCTGTCCTTTTGGGAACCTCGCGCTCTATCAGCTGCATCTTCTGCTGTCCCACCTCGATCTCTGGCCCGATCCCGTGTTCTCTGGGACTCGTTTAAAGGGGAGTAGCCCAGAGAAAGCAGTCTGGGATTTTCTCGACTGAACTTTAGTGTGGAAAGTTGTGGTTGGGTGGTGCTGGTGCCTGACACACTTTCTGACCGCGATTTCGTCCAGCACCTCCCCCACTGTTACGTGAAGTTTGAGGGTGATTTTGAGTGTTTGTGCGTTGCTATTGCGAGACTCCTAAAGCTGTGATTAGAGGTTAGACTGTTGGTCAGGTTGACAGAAGGTCCATAAACATTTCATGGAAAAAACCTAACCTTCTCTCCTTGACTGAAAAAGCTGTGAGCGATCAGATTCCTGCACATTAGAAAAAAACAAAGACTCAGCTCTCTAACCAGCACAACATGGGCCAGTCAACCAGTTCAGCTGAACTCACCGAGAACCACTGACCCATATTCTGCTTTGCAGCCACACACACATGTACACATAGATTTGCAGAGCTGACACTCTTTCAACACTCTGTTTGACCCTTCTAGAGAATTGCTTTGGCTTTTTTAAGTAAATAGTTGAAATGAGTGTAGCTTTCAAATTGAATACATTCTCTTTCCATCCGCCCGACAGTGTTTCCTGTGGACATTATACACAACCACAGCATCATCTGGTTTGCCTCAGGCCAATAACCCATGACCCATGTGTGGGAGTTCTTATCTGCGGTGGGTTTGTGCAGCTGCCTGCCCCCCCGTGCTCTGCTGCTCTGACAGCAGCATGGAGCCCTGTTAGTCTAACAACACTCCTCACCGGATCCCACAGCTGATGCATGAAGCAGAGCTCCATGTTGTCTTGACAGTTTACACAAACGGCACCAAAGCTTGTTGGGAAAATAAGGAAATATTAGTTTTATTAGTTCTCTGTCAGGTTCAGGTTCAGTGCTTTCTTACTTGCTAATAAGTCTGGAGTAAGATATTAATAATTAATTCAATTCAATTCAACTTTATTTATATAGCGCCAAATCACAACATAAGTCATTTCAAGGCACTTTACAGTG
>JAUMHL010000001.1:24527296-24538205 GCA_032362345.1 Sandelia bainsii | reverse complement strand
TTAAATGATGACATGCGGCTAAACATGTCATCACTGATCAGATTAGGAAGGGGTCCAGAGAAAACTACGGAGTCCGATATCGTTTTTGCAAAGTTACCGATGCAACATTAATTTTAGTGACCTCCGACTGGCGTAGTCGGTTGTCATTACCTCCTGCGTTTATCCTTATCCTTAGGAGTTTTAAATAGGACTCGATGTCGCCCGCTCTGGCCCCGGGAATACACTTCACTATGGTCGCTGGAGTCTCTAACTTCACGTTTCTGACTATGGAGCTGCCAATAATCAGAGTGGGTTTCTCAGCGGGAGTGAAATTAGAAATTAATTCGTAAATCAAACCCAACGAGCAGGAGCAGGAGCAGCAAACAATCCACGTCGGATACAGGAAGCAGCAAAATTAAGGGTTTTTACATCAAGTTAATCAAGTCAGCAGTTTTGTTACTACTGTTTTTGATTTCAGTTTCGATGCTTAGCAGCTTATTTTCAAAAAGAAAGTTTCATTCATGATTCATCAAATGAATAAATACAAAAATTAACAAAAACTCAAAACCAGCAACGCGCTACAAGAAGGTTAACACCAACCACAGAGATTTTAATAAGCTATTAGCTGTTCTTCTTTAAGATGCCCTAAATAATTTTTATACTTTACACATAATTACCTAGAGTTTTGTTACAAAACCATCAGTGGTTTTTCCAACAAAATTCATACCGCGTGTGTAAAAACTACACACGGGGTATGAAGAGTTGAGTCTTCTGGTCTTGGCCAAGTTGAGACGACATAGATGTGATTTTGGGGACTATTACGTAGGTGGTGGTGATCATAACAGTCATTGTCAGGGCAGCTAAGAGCACTTATTTCTCTAGATCACTGTAGTTCTCTGACATCTTCTATCCAATAAAGCCAACAGTTACAACTTATAACCAAACATTAAAGGTTATTCTCAACCTAATAAACTAACAAGCTGTCAACCGTCAGGCACCAGCGGTTTTGTTCAGGCGTTCTAGAAGATCTGGGTAGAACAACAAGAACTCTGCTCGTTTCACAGGGTCTTTGTTTGATTTTGTGCGCGTATACCTTTGGTTCACTGAAAGAGCTTTAATTTGAATAATATTCTATGTTTCACAGAGCTTAAAGACCCAACACAGCGATTTGACAACAAAGATGCAACATTTTGAAACAACAGTTACAAAACTTGTTGTCATGTTACCTCATTAGTCTAATGTGTAACCATAGCAACAACATGCGTGGGTTTATAGGGCCCCCCTGGAAAGATTGAGTTGTCTGCAGCAGACATGAGATTTGTTTCCAGGAGGGCTCTAAAAGTCACAGACACGGCTGGGACACTGCTTATTGTTGCTGTCTGTTAAACTACGTTTAGTAGCATTTTGTGTATTTTGCAGCATGTTTCTGTGTTTGGTTGGATTTTCTCTTTTTTGTGGTGTTCTTTTTGTAGATGTTGCGCCTCTGTTGCCAAATTGGTAGTTTTTTGTTTGTCGGTTTGCTAATTTCAAAGAGATTTGAAGATGATACTGAGGGAGTGATGTGTAAGATCCACATGCGTGTGTTCAGAAATGTGGCACCTAACACTGAAGCTATTCATTAGCACGATATGAGACCCCACAGTTAGCATAACCTCCCTCCGCTGAGAGAGAATACGGGTCCCATCGCACAAAAACCCCACAGAGCTTAATGAAACCATGCTGTTGCTGGTTTTTTATTATCATTATGTAAACACAATGAGGTCTCTGTATTTGTGACACATTAATGAGTGTTTACATGTCTGTGTCCTGCTTATGACAGTTGAAACAATTTTAATAAATGAACACACATTAGTGTGCATGTTTTGTGTGTTTACCTTCAGAACAGTGTGTCTCTGTGCTGCAGCACCAGGGGGTCTGTGGTTCTGTGAGAGAGGGCTGCACACTCAGATGTGTCTTTGTTTACTTGCAGCTGAGTTGCTGGAGCACACACACACGCACACACACATGCGCACACACACACAATACTCGGGCAGAGTGGTATCTAGTGGTCCTGGTGCAAAATCTAGTTGTGATAGAGTTAGATGGGATTTTTGTGTTTTGGTAGGGAGGAGGGTTCATGTTGGAGGTCTTGCTTCCTACCCAGTACCCAGCATGCTCTGTGATTGATCTGAGGTTCATAGGTTTATGTATGCAGAAGAAGACAAAAAACTATTGCTTACTCCTCAGTAGGACCTTTAGCGTTCTGTCCACCTTGTTTTTTTTCTGTTTGTGGAAGTGAAGTGAAACCATGGTGCCAGACTCTCAGTTCTTCTTTGACCCAGGGTACAGTCTCTGAACAGGTCAACAGATTAGCGGCTAAGTCAGCATTTGATTGACTTAAGTGACTTAGTTGCAGTGTGTAAGGATCATGATGGAGGATTATTGTATTGATTGATTAACTGAAACTGCTCTCAGTGTAACAGAACAGTACAACAGCAGCACAAACTACATCCTCCAAAATGATCACGCATCTCCTCTGAAACTGTCTGAACATAAACTAGTATTATGCCTTAATTTACTTAAAAATGACATCTTTGAATCACCTGCTTTGTTAAACCAACGTTCTAAAAGTCAAATGTACTGAATTGAAAACTTAAACCATAATTATCATTATCAGAATCGTTATTTGTTCTATGTTGCTTGTAACTGATCATTAGACACATTATTTCAACACTACAGTGCAGTTGTTGACAGGTCTGTTGCCGATTTCTTGTGAGTTTACACTGTTCAAACACGCTACTGGATGCTGCATTACTACATTATGCTGCGGAGCTGTATTGTGGAGGGGCTCAAACTAACCTACAGAAATAATACAGTATTCCACCATAGAAATACTCTTTGTTTTCTATTGCTCTGCAAAATATAATGAAACTTCCATCTGTACTGTTGTTGATGAGGTCACAGAGTCCCAACAGCCATTTTTGTTCTCCAGGGGACTACAGCAGACAGTTAGACATTTTCTTATTGTGACTTGTTAAACACGGACCACAGTGGACAGTTTACTGATGGTTTTACTGATGGTTCCAATTTGCTAACTATTAACGACCAGAAAATATCCTTTTTAGAAATGTTCAGTTTCACATTTGATCCTGAACTCTACTGTGCTGTCCTCATCTGTCTTTTCTTTCCTCCTCCTCGGCCTCAGGTGGTGGTGATGGTGGGGGTGGGGGGTGATGGCTTCCTTACTGCGTGAGATGAAACTGCATGTGTGGACGGTCAAATGAACAGAGCGTCTCAATGGTTTGCGAGGACTGTGAACCTCTGCCAGGAAGGGAGGGGCCGGCCTAATAGCTTCAGCCTGGCTGTAGAGAGAGACGGAAGAGGGTGAGCCAGAGAGGAGGGTGGAGGGACAAATCATACACAGATAGAAAAACAGACGAAAGAGCAACAGAATCTGAGTAAAGACACAGAGAATCAAAATAAATACTAACTAATTCAATTGTGATGAAGCATCTTACCAAGTACCACAGGCCAGAAGGCTAAAACTTTGTTGCGATGGGGGGGGAGCTGTGCTGGAACCGAGGCTCTCCAGAATGGAAAACGAATTATATATGTGTGAGGACATGGGAACAAAATCTAGGAAAGAAAGAGTGAGCAAAGCAGGAGAGACAGGTAATGAGAGGAGAGCGGGGCAGTGAAAAATAAGATGAGGTGATAATATAAGAGGGAGAGAAAGGAGGAACACAGGAAGGAGATGTGAATGTGTAGAGAGCAAGAAGAGAAAGAGAGGGAGTCAGAATGAAAGCATTCCAGCAGACCAGCACCTCCACAATGCTGGCTGTGGCCTAAGCAGGAATTTCCTCTGGTTGCACCACAGCTGAAGTGTGTTTTTGACCAACAGAGCTCGGGCCCCTGCAGACGCCGTCCCAGACGTAAACACTCACCCAAACGTAGGAGAGACACAGTCCCGTAGACAGGAAACCGGCATGGCCTGCAGCTCACCGACCGGGAATTATCCCGGAGGCAAAATGGACAGGAGCAGCAGCTTCTTTAAGGTAAGAACTCACGGACAACTTGATGATTTTCCAAAGAAATGTAAAACATATCACTTCCTGTGTACCAAATGTTTCCTGGGGATTGCTGACTTCACTCTTTATTGTTTAGAATGCAACCGCCCCCCCCCAAAACAAGCTCACAAACACGACGGTGAATCACTACTCTGATACTGCCCCACACAACTAAAACCTAGTAATTACATCTCTGCTGCTTTCTAGTGTATGTTACCAAAATGATGCTAGATAATCTATCAGTTCCTTGAACAGGATGTAAAAAGTTTACAAATGAACATGCTGCAGTGTTGTGCAAAGGTTTCAGGCACTCTGCATGTTTCTTATCCATCAAATTCTTTCTGCAACATAGCAACCGAAGTTAATAATCTTTATACGTCATAGATGAAAAAAAAGTTCCGATCTTTTCAATCATGGTCTTTAATTACATGCAGAGACAGGAGACACTGAGGTTAAAGAACTGTGGACATTTCTCCCCATCTGCCAGTTACTTAGAAAAATGGAAAAATATATATCAGATAAGGAAAAGGCTAATTTTTCCACAATACTTAGAAACAACATCATCATGGACTTAAAGCATCTGTCACATCTAACATGTAACACCTCAACCAATACTCCTCACCCAGCAGGATACATGCTAGGCTGGCTCATCTTAGCCTCCAAGTGTGGAGATATTGTGTGGTTAAGTTAGCAGCTATGTGCACATTGTAGATTCATTAATTATAGCTTCTGAAGATAGTTTTTTCCGGAGCCAACAACAGACACCCCATCTCTCTCCATGCATGTATTATAAGAAGGAGATCAAAACTTCCTTCTTCCTGATCCCAGCCTTTAAAAGTACCTGGAAAATCCTAATGCTTCTGTGACAGCGTGCTCGCTCAGTCCACTAAATCTAAATGTTTCAGTAATTCCTCTCTGCTTTAGCTGAGCGTAAAATTTCAAACATTATTGATGTAAAATATTAGCTTTGTGTCTCTGAGGAGCATTTTCTGGAGAGAATTTATGGCTTTATGCTCTCAGGGACTGTTTTTATCCTCGCTTCAGATTCTCTCATTAGCAGCTCGGGCTGGGCGCTTTCCTTCATGTTGTCAGGACATAATCCTGTATTGAACGATGAAACATAAAAGTGGAGCTGTGACACATTTCCTTCACTCTCTGCCATATATTGAAGGAGTGCTGGAAATAAAGAGTGCCAGCTGCGTTTGTTGGCAGCCGGACAAACACATTTCACAGGAGTAAGAAAACTCTCTCCCCCTTCTGTGTCATAATGTCTCTCTCCCTCTCTCTCACTCTCTCTATCATCTGTCTCTCATCCTGCATTTCTTTTTTGCCTCCTCTGTTGTCTTTCTCTTCCACCATCACTTATACACACACACACACACACTGCCATCCCCTCTGCTCAACACAACCAAACTCACACACAAAATAACACAAGAAAATGGCCTTTTTTTTCATGCAGTCTCAGATGTCATATTCTCACTTCATTAAAAGTCTATTTCTGGAGAAATGATGAGCTACAGTAAATGTTTCCCATCTGCTTCAGGCAGACTTTTGTAATCTTTTATGTCCTGACACTCAAATATCCTAAACTTTAAACACGTTATTGTGCGTGAGCCACAATAAGTGTTGGTCTGTTGGAAGCTAAGTGATCAGGTAGGTGTTCTTTAAAGCACTAAACACTGTATATGTAAGTGTCCACCCTCGAGGAATGCTCTGTATTCACTGATGCTGCATGGACAGTGCTTTGTAGCAACCTTTGCTTATTATATTATTAGGGTGTTTAGTTGTATTCACAGTATCTAGCAGCTCCAGGAGAGAACAGAAACCAGCCCAACTCCTGCAGGGTTCAAAGGGTTCACAGAGTTCAGGCCACTCCTCTTACTTTAAACCTGCAGTAACGGATTTGTTCGGCCAATTGTGGGCAACAGAAACAAGCTGTGAACATGACACTGCCACCTTATTGCAGACATTCCACTTCTCTCATGGTTGAGTCACCTGCATATTATCAGTGGCTCCCTCATGCCTGTAAGTTCAATACAGTATCCTGGAAATCTGACATATCATTTTTATTTGTTTGCAAGCATTATGTTGAGGAAGTAACACTGTGTGTATATATATAAAAGGCGTTGCACCAGCTGAGTCATCTGCAGCTCTACTGTTCTGTGTTCAGGGACAGTACACAGTGTAGGTCATCCATGTTGTAGGGGTGTTTTGGGACAATACCTCCCTGTTGTCATAGCTTATTCACATATTGTTAACTTCACAATGGTCTTCACCAGCCTTCTACAGCCAGTTGGGATCCTGCAGTCTGGATAGTTCTGGCCTTTGCAGGAAGGTTTTCACATGTAAAGCTGCCTACCAGCTGACCTCATGTGGGAATTTCCTGGAACTGGCAATAATGAGCAAAATAAAGCCTTTGTCATTGTTTTAAAACCTTCAAACATTTTTATTCATTTCCATATTTTTTGACAAATCCAGGAAGCCAATCGTGAGAGAGAGATAAAGAGCAGGGCCTGGCCTAAGACATTTTAACACCAATGGGGTCTAAGAGCTTCAGTTTCCACATTGTAACATTGTGTTAACATTGTCATTTGATACATTGTTAGAAACATCTATTGTAGTCTCTTTAACAATAATACTGGCCGTCAGTGTATTTGCTGTAAGTAGAAGCAACTAGTGTCTGTTCTGCTGCAGGTTTTCCTCAATCCCCAGAAGTCAGAGGCTCTTTTCTTTAAAACATAAGGCTTAATGTTGAAGTATTAACAGTAAAAAAACAGTATCATCATTATTATAGTGTGAAATAACAGCTTTTACTGCATTTGATTACACACTGAAAAATAGACTAAATACATCACAGCCAAGACACAAATACACAAGTATTTGTTCTACACTGATCCGTCACAACATTCAAACCACGACGTGCTTTGAATGTTGTGGCCGACTGGTAAATTGTGATTCTTAATTCTCTGTTTAACAAGCAAGAGACCTAAAACTTGATGCCTGCTGTGCCTCAATAAAACGTTCCAGCTGTCACCTGGCTGCACTTAGACACTTCATTCTGTGTGGACACATGAATGAAGGGAACCTGCTTCACAGACAGATTTACACCACAACATACAACAATCAACAACAAGAAACCAAAACTGAACGTTGTCTCACTTTTCATTTCCTTTGCTGCTTTTTCAATCCTCACTACTCCTGTGAAAGTGCTCTCTCTCTCTCTCTCTCCCTCCCTCTCTCCCTCTCTCTCTCACACATAGTTTCCCATTGACTCCTTCCATGGCTTTAACAGCAGCCCATGCAGAGAATCACTTACCTCTACACACACATGCTAACACACAGATTCACACATAATAAACAAACCTTCACTTGTGTGTGAGTGAATTTAATTTAAATCACAGTGAGCACACTTCTGCATTGTGAGGACATTTTGATCCTCACTTAGTTTTAAGGTAAAGGACAGAATTGGGTTTAGGTTAAGAAAAGGGGCTATGGAATGAATTATGTCAACAGTAGAAAGAAAAAAGCAGATGGTGTGTGTGTGTGTTTGTGTGTGTGTGTGTGCTTGAGATCTGCACCTCTGCTTCACTCTGTCGGACTCTGCGTCCATGTGTTGTGCAGAGTGAATAAAAGCAGTAACGTGTGGAACCAAACCCAGATGAAAGAATCAGGAGAGGTTCATGAAAGTAAGTAAAACACAGGTTTGGGTTGTGTTGTAGGCCTGTAGTGTCCAGCTACTAACAACAGGTGTAACTATCGTTTTACTTCTTTCAATAGCTGGATTAAACCTTTAACAGACTCAAAATAAGAACTGCTGGACTCCTATTAGCTTCTTGTACACCTCACTGTAGTGGCAGTGTTAAGTATTTGTCAAGAAAAATTCTCAAAGACTACAAGTAGTAGTACCTTTAAATGTTTTTGCTCTGGAAAAAGCTGCAAGTACATGCACTTAATTTTACTACATGGATTAAAAGTACAATATTTCCTTTGAATTGTAGTGGAGTAAAAATAAAATCAAATGTAAAAACTCTAGTGAAGTAGAAAAATTGTACTTAAGAACAGTACTTTAGTAAATGTATTTAGTTACTTAGCACCTCTGCATGGCTCAATAATAGAAATAGACAGCAAGTTTTAGCATGACGTACACAAAACGTGACCTAAAGAGATGAAAAGTATTAGATCTATCTCATCAGTGATGATGAAACTGTCATTTTAACATTCTACTTAATATATGAAACTACATGGATTTTAATTCATGCATTAAATTTCTGCTACATTTGTAAGAAAACCTAGGTAACAAATGTCTTAAATTAGCAGCAGCCACTGTGATGGTGGGGGAAGTTGGGAAGAACTCTCTTCCCAAGAATAAGAAGATTGAGCTGCAGCCAAGGAACCGTTTGTTAAGCTTAGCATAAAGGCAGGAAGCAGGAGGAAAAGCAGGTGTAGAAACAAAATTGTCATCAACGATGTCCTAAAATGTGGAACTAGTCCTTCAATGCCCTTATTATTGCCAGAGTTGTGCTGTAGTGATGCATGCATAAACACTTTGTGGCCCATTGTGGTATTATCTCTGTCAATGGCTGGTGAGATCATTCTTTGTTACTTTTGGGGGGCTGGGTATAAACCTGGTGACGCTTCACTGTGCGAGTGTGTGTTGCTTCATCTGTCTGCGTCTTCACCAGGGTTTAACACGAGCATCATGTGTCGTCATGTGTTTGTACGGCTTTCAGTCTTCCAGTAACACTGGACAACTTGTTAACTCCATGTTTGTGTAATAGAGATTTGACCTGACACAAAGCAGTGGAGTCGGGGGCTTTAGCAGAACTGCCTCCACTTGGGGGGGGGGTTAGAAAGGCCTGTGGTTACTTTTGCCTGGCTCGGAGCCGACTGGTGAAAAATAGTTAGGAAAAGGAGGCCTCCTGCTGGCTGACGTGTGTAGTGAGTGCATTAGTCATTAAAAGAATATTTCTATATAATTCTTTATGCTTGATGTATGTAGGTGATGTTAGCATCAAGACAACTCTGATCATTTTTAAAAGTTCCATGACCTTAACAGACTTTCCCTCAGTTGTCTAAAATATCTGGTCCTTATTATATAATTCTGTGTGTTTGTGCTGTTTGACCCAGATCATCAGCGGGAAGCATCCAGATTTCAACATCTGCTTTACTTTAGGCTCCGAAATGTGGAGCGAGAGAATGTGAGACACGCGGAAACATAACCAGACAATGTGAAAGCAATTTGTCGCAATGTTTAAGTGAGCAGTTGTTTTTTAAGGAGTCTTTTTGATGATTTATTGTAGAAATTAATTGTTCTCGTATCTTATAAAATAAGAGGTTTTCAAACCGGGTTGAGAGAGACGTGAGACTGGACAGCGTCTGATATCGATCCATCTTCATGTCTCCTGTCAGTCTGAAAGTGGTATCAGAGATTGAAAAAGATGTCCCATCTGTTGTGTCATCGCTGTTTGAATCCTAAAATAGCTGTGGGCTAAAATTAAACACATTACAAAAGGCTTAGTTCTGTTGATGAATTACTGCTAAACGTAGGTTCAAATGACAGTGGTGACAGTTCTTATCTAAAGACAGGAGATCTGACATTACCTTCCTGTTCTGATTTATTGTATGTACAAACTGTATTTTCAGTTTTTTTTTTAAACAGTGCTTTGTCTCCCTGTTTCCTGTCTATAGTAAGTGTGCTCCACACACAGGAAAAGTGACTAACTGGTCCCTCACACACTCGACGGCCGTTTCTTTCTTTGTAAATTAAAGTTTGAGCAATGCTATCGCTTATGTTTACAGCTCTTCCCCCTCTTCTTCTCCTTCTTATGTTTCCTCGTCAGTCACAGCCTCTCATTCTGTCTTCTTCCAGCTGATTGACACATTTGCACTGGAGATCGGGGAGCTGAAGAAGGAGATGGTCCAGACGCCGCCGGCTGTGGACAAGGAGCCTGTGGATCTGCAAATGTAAAGCTGTTTTCTACATTTCTTTTCTTTTCTTAGACAAACCTTTCATCACTAATCTGTAAAGGCTACCTCATAGAATATACATGTATGTATCAGCTTGCTCTCTGTGGTTTTGCATCGTGATAAATTCAGTTTCCTTCAACACTATTTATAAGTACGTAATCACGTTGGTGCTCATTGTCATCAGCAGATGGCAGCACAAGTGTTTTAGTCCGTCCTTCTCTGTGTCTCTTCTGCCAGGATGGAGAGTGAGGTGAGTGGAATTTACCTGCAGCCCCCTGACTGCCACGGGGTCGGGGGTGAAAGGGACTCCGGTTACGACTCCTTGCGAAGGCGGATGAGTGTGTTGGACAGGCTGACACAAACGCACCCGGTGTGGCTGCTGCTGGCAGTGAGTGGAGAGGAGGCCAGTCACATACTGCTCAAACAACCTCCAGGGGTGAGCGGTCGCCATCTCTCTCATAGACGTGCCACCTTTTAATGTTGTTTAAAAGTGATTTGTATTTTATAACTTCTGGTTCCACTATGGGGCAGGTTTTCCTGGTCAGGAGGTCAGCTGCTCTGCAGAGGAAGGTTCTGTCTGTGCGGATGAAGGAGGATCAGTCAGAAACTCCCATCAGTCACTTCCCCGTCAGAGAGAGCCAGTACAGTAAGTAACCACCTGTAAAACTGATGTTCTGTTAGTTTCCTCTGGTTTCCTGATTAGTTCTCTGCAGTCACACTGTGTCTCTGTGTCAGAGTTAACAAAGTCATTTCCTGTCTGCCTCTGCAAACTGTGTGTACGAAGATAAGTCCACACAAAACTGACAAATGAGAGTGTGACCGGAAGAGCGTCAGTTTAACATATACACTACTCACAAAAAGTTAAGGATATTTGGCTTTCGGGTGAAATTTATGGAAAACGTAAAAAGTTCACACTA
>JAUMHL010000001.1:24505878-24527196 GCA_032362345.1 Sandelia bainsii | reverse complement strand
ATAGTGCATTTTAGGTTCATCCTGAAATTTCACCCGAAAGCTGAATATCCCTAACTTTTTGTGAGTAGTGTATGTGTGTGAGTAGATGTATACATACATGTATGGGTAGAAGTGGTAGAAGTACACAACTCAAGTAAAGTGCAAGTGCTTGTCTAAAAGAGTACTGCACTAAAAGTACTGCAAGTAGAAAATTAGTTACTCCAGTTGAAGTACTACTGTTAGTACAAACTTTAAAATATACACGCAAGTACTCCACTAAGAAAACAGTCTATTTTAACCAGTACTTAATGTAATTTATTGTATTTAATTATTATTAAAGGACAAACATCCGTGACAGGCTGCAAGGAGACCATCTTGCAGCAGATCTCAATAAATGCCCCCCCTCCTTCCCCTCCCAGAAACACTAGGCAGTGCCAAAGTGTGATGACATACCAGCTGTGGATTTTCCCTGCTGAAATGACAGCACATATGGGACATTGGGAAGTGCCTTCAGCCTGGTTTTGGTCATGAGGTCAGCTGCTCTCCACTTGGCCTGTTGCACTCACACAGAACGTTGTATCAAGTTACCTTCGTGCAGTGGTTCTCAAACTTCTTCTATCATTCCCCACTTGGCAAGAAGAAATATTTTCATGCCCCACCTCAACAAAACAAGGACAGAAAAGTCTAACATCAATCTCATTAACATCTAAAGCTGTGGGGAGGATGAGCTCCTTTGCTATTGTGTGTGGTTTCTTACACTGCTCAGTTCTGTCTGTGACTTTGTATGATGCCATTAGTGCTTTGTTGTTTACTGATGCAGATTTTACTAACTGTTTTTCCTTCTGACGGTGTTCAACAAGTTTTCTTTGAAAGAATTTGAGTGACTTATGGATGTGACTGGGTTGTTAAGTCTCTAAAGTCCAACACATACCAGCCAAGGCACAAATTTATTTTTCTAATCATTAGTTTGTGTAAAATTTCCACTCTACACATGACTGACAAGCTGATAATAAGCAAAGGAAATGTATTTATATGCTTTTAGTTCATTTTCTTTGTTATCTGTGCTTCATAATTTCTAGCATTAAATAACATATTTCTACAGTGTTAGCCTTATTATTAACATCTCACACAAAATAAGAGGAAGTCACAAAGCCTCATTCATAAAAATAAAAATAAAAACACAGCCAAGCTTTACCTGCACAGAGGACGACATCTGAACATCAACCTTTCTCCACATTTGATCAACAATTTTGATCCATTAACTTTAACATTAGCTACAGAGAACAAAAGACATTATTTCTGTGGTTTTGGAAAAATTCACCAAAATCACACAGAACATCTTCCTGAATGTTGAGGTTTGCCTCATTCACTTTGTTCTACGTTTTCACATCTGTTACAAACTGAGATTAAACCAGAATCTGCATGATGCATGACGTATTAGAGGAATGAGACTCAGCTGTGTGTAGAATTATTTCTTAGTCTTTCTGCCTAATGAAAAAGGCTAAATTATCTAGGTGAGTGTGGCTCTATATAGAAACTAAAAGCTGGAGCGCACTGGTAG
Source organism: Sandelia bainsii (assembly GCA_032362345.1). Lineage (NCBI taxonomy): Eukaryota > Metazoa > Chordata > Actinopteri > Anabantiformes > Anabantidae > Sandelia > Sandelia bainsii. Next base: position 24,525,656 of record JAUMHL010000001.1, on the reverse strand, counting down.
CGTAATGGCTGTTACACATGCCATGTAACCACAGTGTCGCCAGTTCAAGCCCAGCTGGAGGCTTTTGTTGCACATCAGACACTCTTTCTCCACGTTTCCTGTTTGCCTCTCCATTGTTAGGTTATCAAATAAAGGCTAAAATGCAAAAAAAAGAAAGTAAAATCTGAACAGTAATGATGGAAATGTGAAGCTTTTCATCCTCGGATATCTTTGTTCTAGTCAACAAATGGCAGAGGTATTTGTGTTTATATCAGTCTGGTTTCTCTGGTGTGGTTCTTTTCCTTTCTGTTATGCTGGGATCGACTACAAGGCAAAGTTTATTGACAAAGCTCTTTGAAGATTATTTTTTGGCACTTTAGCCTTTATTGATAGCTTGATAAACTTTGTACAAAAAGTAAGGACATTTGTGTTTGGTCGATTATTTCATTGTAACAATGCTTCTTGGCAATAAATCTTATACCATTGAAAAGCCTGTGTATTTCCCTTTTAAATGGTGCCACATTTGTAAGGAAAATGCATTTGTGGGATGAGCAGCAGAGTTGAGTATGTGGGTTGCGACCATGAAAAATAACAGAGGTCAGTTGGTGTCTGCTCCAAGCGTGCCAAGTTTGACTGATCTGGATAGGGCCCATGCCATAAGGCAACTTCAAGCTAGTGTTCCGCAATACTAAGTTGCAGTATTATTTGGAGTGAGCCCTAGTACCATCTCCAAACTGAAGGCCACCTCAAGGCCTGCGATGATGAGCATCTCTGGATTAGACAAAAAAAATGTAGATGATGTAGAAAATAGATGTTTTTGAGAGCGTCCCTGTTACTCCACCAACCTACATCTTATGCATCCTGCTTTAAAATGACTACCTCCTTACATTTTGGAGGGTCATAAATGACCCCCATGCCAGTGTGGTACAGGAAAGTGTGGTGGCAACGTGGTGCAGTAATCCTGCTTTGAATAGACGACATAAAGGTGTCTAATAACCTATGATCCAGGAAGTCAGACTGGGGGAGCAGATTTGTGTGTTTATATGTTATTAGATGCAGAAACACAACACAGTTTCTTCGTGGCAGCTGTTTTGGCAGAACAACCTCATGGTGCTAGTGCCCACATTCTTTCTGAATGTGGTCATAGTGCAATATTGCCATGCATGTACAGTACAGTACACCCCCCTCCACCAGCCCCCAGTGTTGGTCCCAGCCATTTCAAATGTACATGGGCCTTCCCAAAGTGATGGTTGCAGCCCCTTCCCTTCCCTTGCAGAAATTATGCCAGTAAACTGTATGTCTTAGTTGTTCCTATAATATCTTCCTGTTGTTTGAATGTGTAGAAATATCAGATTTAAACAATGGCTCATTATATAACAGCTGACACTTTCACTGCTACTGTGCAATGACTTAAAAAAATAACACTTCATGGTAAAAAATGCAATGATGGGCATAATGCAGTGTAAGCAACTAAATCTAATAGAATTCCAGTGTCTTAATTGTAATTCAGTCTGTACTTCATTTGTTTGCAGCCTTTTCTCTCGAGGGATCTGGGATCAGCTTTGCAGATCTGTTTCGTCTGGTAGCTTTCTACTGCATCAGCAGGTAAACAAGAGAAATTTCTTTGTCTTCCGTTTTTCGATCACATCTGCCGCTTCTTTGTGTTTGGCTTTGTGATGAAATTATGATTTGAAGATGGAAACTTTGTGGAGGAAAATAATGTTTGTTGACTAAGCAGCCAGCTCTCAGTTCCCAAAGCTCTCACTTCTTGTTTTAGCTCGTGCCAGCTAGGAAGATTCCAACACATGTGGCACTTATACAATAGACACAGAAAATAGTGGAAAATTGACTCTGGAGGTGGGCCTCAATTCAGATAGACATCCTAAATTTCACAAACATTCAGAAGTGTTCTCAAGCAGCATGTTAACTCACGTTCACAATTCCAACATGTACTATAAGTATTGTATCATATCTATGTCTTTCTAATGGAAACAAAGGGTGTGGCAGCATGTTTATATCAGTGATGTTTGAAAGTGTTTTCACTTCCTCGTATGTCAGTGTTCAGGTTTTGTTTTGCCAACCAGAATTATGGCATCATCACTTTTGTCAGGGGATATCACTGTCAAATGTGGACAATCTGCACTATAATCACCAAAAACGTAATGTTGGATTATATTTCCCTCACATCGCGTTTTAAATTTTTGTAATATTTGTTTTATTGTTTTTTGTTTCACTTAGAGATATCCTGCCTTTCACACTCAAACTCCCAGAAGCCATTGCGTCTGCCAAGACTCAGAAAGAGCTGGAGGAGGTGGCTCAGCTTGGAGCAGGTACAATAGCTTCATTTATTACTTTACTGGTTTATGAACACTCATCTTGAACGACCTCACTCGTGATTATTAGGTTTAAACTACTATTTCTCACTGGTAATAAAAACCTGAAAACACTTAATAATGCTTTTAACTGTGCTTCATGTGTGGAGTTAGAGGTTAACTTAGCTTAGCATTAAGACCAACAGTGGAGGTGACCGCTAGCTTGGTTCTTGCTTACCAACACCTCAGACGTCCACACATTTACCATACATGTTTGGTTAATACATAAACAGAACACATATAAGAGTGAAATACAGATCAGTTTGTGGTTATAGGAGCAGCTATGTACCATAACTAGAAAGCTACAACAACAGTCTGGAGTCCTATTTGCAGTTGCTTCATTTTCATATGAAAACCTGTGCTCACAGACCTTACGTCGCAACCCACTGAAGTGCTGGCTAGCTGGATAAACTTTTTGTTAATCAAGAAATAGTTACAAACTATCATGTTTGTGTTTTTGTTTGTGTAGAAATTGAATAAATGAGGAGGAGAGAGTGAGGCTAGACGTTTGCCCCTGCTGCCAGGCTTTATGCTAAGCTAGGCTAATCACCTCCCGTAACAGAAATGTTGACACAGAAAAGTGAGAGTGATCTGTTCTTCGGCTCTCACAAATAAATAGAACAAGTATGTTTGACAAAATTTACTGTATTTGTTAAACATAAATTTACCATGTTCTTGTAATAGAACTGTGAGCACGGGCTGTGTTTGAAACGTGGTGGTGTACTCATAGAAACAAATTGGACAAGAATGTCATATTTGATCTAATTACAATTTTATGAGTTGTCCTTGTTTGCAAACGCCCAACAGTAAAATATCAGAGTGGAAATGAATCTGCTTGCAACTTGGTGACCATCATGCACTTTTTAAAATTAGGTTACTATGCATCCATGACATAATTTAGAATTTGGTTAATTATTAGTACTGTGGGACTAGTGGAGAAAGATGAGTTAGGGTAACTGCTGTAGCACTGAAAAGGCTGTGGTTAAATGAAGCTGCCATTCATGCCATTGTAGCCACACAGTGCAGCTTAGCCTAAGCAGATACAATGCAGATGAGTCTGGGTCAAGCTGTGGAGTATTTCCCTCCTAACTTGGTTGAGGGTAAAAAGTGAAAGCGTTCTAGGTCATTGTAAAAGTATTGCAGGTTAGAGCTGAAGAATGGTGTCGCCATCATGGAGCCCAACAAACTTACTGTGTAACAGCGTGGTCTTGCAGTCACTGTGGGGCAATGCAAATGCTGCTCCACCTGATATAACACTCCAGCAAAGCAGAGATAAAACAGCCAGCACTTGTGCGCACAGGTTTTTCTTTGTCAAATCACACTGACCATTCAGGTCTTGTTTCATGGCATACTTAGTCTCTCCACCTCTGTCAAGTTATTCTAGGCTCAGCTGCTGTGAAACTGCAGTGAGTCAGCTTCCTAGAGTAGAAGCCTACAGCATAGCTTAGTGTGGGGGAGAAGGGAGTGGCGAGTGGAAAGCTACAGTAGGCTGTGTGCGACTCAAACACACACATACCATCACACCACATTCATGTGTGTATGAAAACACACGACTTGCGAGTATGAGTGCCAGTGCAAAGCTTGCAGTAAGCTGTGTCGTCCATGTAGCTTCTTACAAACATGAAAAGGTGTCATTGTATTGTCATGCCTGGATTCCTGTGGATGGCTGTGGGTGTTGGGCTGCTCCGTAGTGCCTTGTGCAGTGCTCTTCTCCCATTTGATGTGTAGGGGAAGACCGAGATTCCAGCTTCTGAGCCTTTCTTAGCAAACCACCCTTCTCCACTGGCCAGCTTCTATTTTAAGACAGAAAGCATGGTGCCTCGATCTTGTGTGGAATCCAGCACACACATGTGAAACACAAACAGATTTGAATAATAATAATTTATTTTATAATTCATTCCTCACTGTCTGGAGAAATGGCCATGAGAGGGCTGCTGAACTGATGCACTTAAGTCAGTTCATCTTACAGTAATTACATTACACTGGATTTCATGCTGGCAAGACTATGTGTGATGGCATGTGTACACAAAACCACACATGAAAACAGCTCATGATAAATGAAAAGTATGCCACACAATGAATCATGTTACAGTAGTTACTGACAGAAAGTCGGACACACTGACCACAGCAGGGCTATCATTTGAAATCATTTGATTTTTACCTAGCTTTATCTTTTTTTAAATTATTCATTTATTGTAACATTAGAAGTGTTTATGGCCTCTTAACAATTATTGACAGTTCCAATAAACCTATAGTCAAACATGACACCATTTCACCAAATGGATCTGTGGAACAGCTCAAACTGTCCAATCTCTGCGCAACATTTTGGCAACCACAAATCAGTTCTTCCTATAGTCAGGTCAACAGCATTATATGTGTTACTACTGGTGGTTTATTGGCTACGCAGTGTCAGGTGATCATTGTTCACATGTTATAATACCACAGGCAAATTTCAGTCTCCAGATACTGAAAAATCATAAGACATATAAAACTGTTTTACCAGCTGGACACTGCTTTTTTTCTTGCCCCTCGAATGAAGAGCTCATGTTTCCAGCTTCTAGTCTGCTGGACCAAATTAGCCAGTGAGTCTCTGAGCTTATGTGGCAGCCGCTGTGTATAGAGTATATTTTGAAGTGTGTATGATTTGTTGCCTGATCCTTTCAGTTTGGTGAAATAATAATGTCACTACAATGTGAATTTGTGCTTGGATGCAGTAGCGTCTTTACTATTATGTGGTTATTGAAGCTGAGCATGTTAGCATGAGGACTAGCTTGCCAAATAGCTGAACTAGGTCAATGAGAGGAAAACGGAGCAGGAAGGAGTGGAGGAAGTGGAACTGTGCGCCGTGTAGTGTGTTTAGTTCCCTCCCACTCTGTGATTAGCACTGGCGACTCCCCCTCCATGTCTCTGGGTGTGTGTCGGCATCTAGTGAATCAGTTCCAAGAGACTTGGAGCTGAACTCAACACACTTATTCCACCAGCCGCACAAAGACAGATTAAAATTAAGGAAAACTCTTGAGTAAACGTCTTATGTGTTGGTGAGTAGTAGTTGAGAATATGTTTTTGTACTTTTCCATCCTTTCTTTAGCTGATCTTTTAACTTTTTAAGACTGCTGGTCTCTGTTGAACCAGCCTAAAAAAGTACATGTGTAGTTTAAACTGAGTTAATGTTGCCTCTGAGTGTTTCTGTGTTTGTGTGTTACAGGCTTCTGGGACTCTGCTCTGTGCAGTCAGCGGTGCACCTCCCCCCGTCCCTGTCGACGTCTGAGCCGTACCCTCAGCCCCCAGCGAGGCAACACTAACAAGGGGGTCGAATGGTCGCAGCAGACACAAACTGGGGCTCACTGTGACAGTGCTCCCCCGACCCTACGGGCCCTCCCCTCTCCACCTTCACTTCATCAGGAGAGAAGACACCTCAGCAGTGCTCTGTGCTTCGTTAACCCCGTGTTTCTCCAGACTCATCACCACCACCACCACCACCGCTGTGAGGAGGATTCTCCTTCATGTGCTCTCAAGTCCGATAACAACCTGGAGAATACAGAGCTGTCGCCTGTGAAAGTGTTAATCAGCAGTGACAGTGAGCAGCACGCGGACAAGATCAAACTCAACGGCAAATCAAGGCCCCCTCCCCCTCGCCCCCCTCATCCTCCGCGCCACCGCTCAATGCCACACCGGCGCCCTGCCCCACCTCCACCTGGACCTCCAGCAGCTACCAGCAAACCCAGCAATATGCCAAAGCGGTCCTCCAGTAGGCGCCCAGCACCTGCCCGACCACCAGTGAGTGCCAAGCACAGCAGCCCATCCAAACGTGCCAGCTCGCCGATCCCTGTGCCGTCAAACCAGCCACCTCCAAGGCCTCAAAACCCTGATCTGGAAGCCCACCGCTGCCACATAGCCCTGGATGATGAGACCATCGCCAAGGCCCTGTCTCGTGCCAAGCTTCCAACATGCCACGCCAAACCTGCTGATGTTCCACTAGAGAACAACACCGGGAGCCCATCCAGTCCTAATGAGAGGGGACGCCAGCGGCTCAGTGACATGAGCATGTCTACTTCCTCCTCTGACTCACTGGAATACTCACAGTCTCCTGGATTCTCCCTGGGACTGGGCTCCAGCCCATCTCAGCACCTAAACCATCAAGAGCCAGTAGAGGACAGCAGTGAGGAGGATGAGGACGGAGAAGAAGAGGAGGAGGAGGACTACGGGGTTAGCCTGGAGACAGATCTAGAAATGCGCCTTCGTCCATCCTACAAAGCTCAAAGGCTAAAAGTTGGTGTGAGCCTGAGCGGGGGCTCCTTTGTCTTCCACAGGGCCTTGAAGGGACGCTTCCGCAAGGTGAGCGGCATGCTGCGCTCCCTCATGACGCCGGAGAAGCGGGCGGTGAAAAGGATTGCAGAGCTATCCAGGGACAAAAGCTCGTATTTTGGCACCCTGGTTCAGGACTACAACAGCTTTGTTCAGGAGAACCGGAGCTGCCACACATCAGGGATGGATTTTCTGCAGACACTCAGGCAGTTTATGACACAGATGAAGGCTTACCTGAGCCAGAGCTCTGAGCTGGATCCTCCAATTGAGTCACTCATACCTGAGGATCAGATCGGTGAGTCAGCAAAGCAGATTTAGAATCTGAAAGAAAAAAAAAACAGGGAGTTGAATGTAGGTTTTGCACAGTGGTTTTGTGAGCCCTGACTTTGTCAAACATGCATGTGTGGGCACATGTGGATAATGTTTTAGTTATATTCCCCCTACAGATCATGTCCTCATTCTAGTTTAATTTGAAATGTAAATTCACCTAAGTGTTGCGTCACTAAAGGATTTCTAAATGACTTTCATTCATTGACAACGTTCAGTGAGGCGCCTGGACCTGCCAGTGTCTTGGGAATCACACAGACTAGTTTAACTTTTCCAAATTAGCCTGCCTTATTATTGGTGCTGAATTACAGAAATGCCAGCGTGCTGTGCCTCTGTGAGTTATTCTTGGCCTGTGCTCATTGGCATAAGAACACAGTCAGCTGAGATTCATTGTGAAAGGCAGGAATTTTATTTCATTGTACTTGTAATGGGGATACCTGTCAAAATATTGCTGTCTTAGTCCTTAGGTACCATAATAGTAATGGTAGATAACCAGTCCTTATGTCAAAATACCTCCGCTGAGGTTATGAAGATGGTTGAAGTAGAGTTTACAGCTCTATCAAAGGGACATTTCACTCCAATCAGATTGTTGTGGTCTATGGTATTTGCATGAATATGTATGTATGTCTTTGCACTCATCTGACATCCCTTGTTCATTGTAAACAACAACAGCAAAGCCTTGTTCAGAGACAGAGAAGTGATCCATTCTGGTTGTGCTAACACACCATAGATAGACACATAAACTGTCTCACGCTCACAGATGTTCCCATTGTGGAGGGAAAATGTGGATAAATGTTAAGAAAGTTTTTTGATACAGCAGGCAAATAAATGATATGTTAGATGTTTAGCGGAGATTTTTTTGCTGAGAAATCAAAACAAAACCAAAGACTACAAGCAGACGAGTTGACGTCACGTTACAAACCCAGAGAAGATAAAGGAGAAGTGGAGCTAAGCTGATGTCTGTTCTTTTCTCCAGAGTGTGGAGAAATGTGTGGTTCACTTATGACTGAAGTGTCTCACATTTTGGAAAATAAACGTTTGACTGAATATCTTCTGTGTTTGGGGTAAATGTCCAGACTTAAAGTGTCTGTAGAGAGCACAGAAATTCAGATCTTATATGTGAGCTTCCAGAGGTAGAATGAAACAACCACTATGTGTTTTTGAAGAGAGGGTGTGTGGCTGTCAGCGCACACCCTGATTAATGGTCATGACTGGATAAGAACAAACAGAAGGACGCTGATGTCATAACTCAGAAAACGGTGGAAATTTAAAGCTTGTTTTCATGTTCACTTCTTTGAATTTTTCGTACTTTTACTTGCTGGTGTGTTGTGTCTGTTTGTGTGTGTCCTATGGATTATTGCAGTTGAGGGAAACCTTTGAACAGGCTGTAGCTTAGATAAAGCCCATTAACAAACACTGCTGAGTGCACAGAGGAAATGATTCTTCCTGGAGGGAATGAGTAGGACCACAGTCAGTAAATGTGCCTGTACATGTGTGCACCTGTGCCTGAATGTACAAACCCCTCCTTGTGTACTTGATAATGATCTGACTTGAGTCATTGTCCGACCTATGTAAACAGTGTTTATGGCTTTAGATTTATTTCTTAGCAGCATGCAGTAAAAGACAGCCCAACCCTTATCACTGGCACTTGGTTCTTGAAGAGTGTGAAGGAATTTTCCTCTGTCTCACTGCAAACGTGAAAACAGAATTCTTGTATGTGCTCGCTCCTTTGTTTACACTGTTGGGAAAAATTTTTTTTTTTCCCCTGCGTAAGTCATTACTTAAGCATGGCACAATGGCTGCCTGGAGGCTGAGGGGATGCCTGGGCAGCGTGAGCGGTTGTGCAAGTGCTGCCAGTGAACAACAAGACACAATTGAATAAATGTGTCATGGTGGATGCAGTTGAGGCAGGAAGTGATTTGAAGCTTGTGGAGGTAGATGTGAGGTACTGATGGAGCCATCGTAGAGATTCAAGTGGAACTTTTTATGCCATGTCACATGCATGAATTATATTCTCATGTTTGGTCAGAGTCCAAGCGGTTAAAACACCCAGATGTGTTGAGCTCACTCAAGGTCAGACGCTCTCAAATCAACTACAATGAAACTCTTAAACACTCAGGTTACAGTTTAACTACATTGCGGGTGTGTAAACTCTGATAAAACGTGACTTGTATCCTTACATGTCAACATTTGAGGGTAGTTATTTATTCATTAATTCTGTTGCTTAGAGTTGTTGTTATTTTAAAGCTTTACATCTGCATGGAACATAGTGAGTAAGCTCAGGCTGAGAGACACAGAATGATGAGTCAGGTAAGAAATGGTTAATAGTGTACTAACGTGTTGTTGGTTTTGGTCTTGGTCATGAGACTTCTGTGTGATTTAGATTGTGGGAGGTTAGTTTCAGTTTATGGTGAATAACCATGTTGCTGATGTAGCTGATACAAGTTTCAGTTTTATATGATGTTTCCTGTCATTATACAATGACGCATGTTCAGTTGTAAAATATTAATAATTTGTTTGCTTAGAATTATTAGTTTATTTGCGTAATTATACTATGAAAGTAATAATCCTGTTTTCACGGATCTTTATATGTGTGTGTGCGTGTGTTGCTGTCATCTTGAACAGACCACGTGCTAGAGAAGGCCATGCACAAGTGCGTCCTGAAGCCTCTGAAGAGCGTAATCGAGGCCACTTTACATGACTTCCAGGTGAGATATTAACTTTTATTATTTAGTTTTGCTTATTTCTTGTTCCATGTCTTGACTGAAGAAATGAACACAGGGGGAGAAACTGAATTTCTGCCTAATGGTTGTTTGCCCCCACCAACCAGTGAAGTAACAGTTTACAGACACGTCTGTCCAGACTCATTCTCTCATCAGTGCATTTATGAGACTAAGTGGAGGTTTGTATGAATTCCTTCATGGCGTTCCTGAGATTATGCATTCACAAGACAACCCAAAAACATAATCTGGAAGTTGAGTCATGGCAACATTCTTGTTTGAGTTGCCATGACGTCCAGATAACTTCACCTGGATGACTGAGAATTTTCACCAACCCAAAAACATAATGCATAACAGTGCTACAGGGTAAGCAGCAGACAAACGTGTTTTTAGTAGTAAAGACTGATGACGCTTTGTCCATATAGTGAAAATAGATACAGGCAGTTTAAGGATAACACAGCTGAGTAAATTAACTTTCAACTCTTTAGGTGGGCAGTGGAACTTGGCAGCAGCTGAGGGACAACCTGGCCCTGGCTAAGACCAAAAGGCCCCAAGAGCTGGGAGTGGATGGGGCCGTGCCCCCTGACCCTGTGGCTATTGAGAAGATCCGCCAAAAGTTCCTAAACATGAGGAAGATGTACTCGCCTGAGAAAAAGGTGGCACTGCTGCTGCGCGTGTGTAAACTCATCTACACCATTATGCAGGATAACTCGGGTAAGCAGAAAGCCTAAGACCGAAAGGACTGCAGCTTTAGTTTGATTAGGTTTCTTTTTTTTTTAAGTGCTCTTGTTTTGTTTCTGTCAAACAATCTATTTCAGTCTTAGTTTCAGATTCCGTTTACAATGTTCTCCTTATCCTGTTCCATGTCTGACCTGACACCTACCTTCCTCCCTGCTCTGTCTTCCTGCTTTCAGGGAGGATGTATGGTGCCGATGACTTCCTGCCCATGCTGACTTATGTGGTGGCTCAGTGTGACATGCCTCAGCTGGATACAGAGATCCAGTACATGATGGAGCTGCTAGATCCATCTCTGCTTCAAGGAGAGGGTAGGCCCTGTTGTTATTGCTCAGTTTAAGTGATCCATGTCCTTTTCTTCTGGTATAAAACATTTAAAATAACACACACAGAACAACATGTCATGCTATTCACTTAATGCCTTTGCTTCCTGTGTATTAAGGGTGAGCCTGCCTCTTCTCTAGAACCACAAATAGTACTTGATGCATTTCTATCTGGGTGTGTATTAAACACACGAGTTTCGACATGTCAGTTAGTGAAACTTTTAGGTGTTGGAAGGTGTGTTTTTCACTTCAACTCCAGCTCCGTACTTAAAGCTAGGGTATGAAACTTTTGGGAATTAAGTTCAATCAAGTTGTAGCATGAGAGTCACAATCAAAATCTAATCCTCTGTCCTCCGGCCTGTCATCACTCTCACCGCACTGCTACACTCCATTCAGCCCCTGAGGTATTAGTCATTATGTAAAACAATACTACATAACATACCCGTGTAGCAGTGGTCTTCTCTGTTAAGTTAAAAGGATGAGCCTCACTCTGCTAGTCTGTCAAATGAGTCTTAGAAGAAGACGAAGATAAGATGGCACCTCTCTACTTTAACATATGTTTAGGAGCATAGTGTTACTAAAAATATTAGAAAGTTACGTGGCTTTAGCTTTAACACATGAGAATAAGGGCATCTCCAGAAATGCTGAACTGTCCCGATCAGGGCGAAAAAACCCAGAGATTCTCCTTTTACCTGTGTGTCTGATGTAAATCTGGAGGGGAAACACTTCAGAAGATGTTTAGCTTCACACCAGTTTATGTAAGGTAGGATTTTTCTCTCATGAGGTCAGTGTGGCTTGAGGTAAGTGTTGAGGGCCACCCTGTTGTATAACCTTTCCACAGGAAGCTCTGTCCTGCAGGAACTGCTTAACTGTGTGTCGACGGAAGGCGTCACTCCAGCTGAATGGTTGGAAATTGTTCATTAGAGATCAAGGGTGAGGGTCACGTAGAATTCTTTTCCTAGCAGTCACAGAACCCTTTGTAGTATTCAGCTTGTAGGGATGTAAGTTATATTAATCTACTAAAAACATACAGTATGCCATTTCTTTCTGGGAGAACTTCTTCTGGTTCTCACGCTGCAGGATAACTCATTTTCCTTTCCTCTAGGTGATGTTAAGCACAGTTAAAAAAAAAGAAGTTCAGATAACCATGTGTGATGTGGAAGGAGTAGTACCATCCAACTCTGCACTTCTCCTCAGCTCTACACAGCTTCTACTGTATAAACTTGTTTTGCTACTGGTTTAACTCTCACTCCGGTTATATATTTATTCACAACTGCAAGTAGCTGTTTTCAGAAAAATAAAGTTTTAATAAAGTTACTGGTATGAGCTGAGCACCAGATGGCAGAGACAGAACATCTAAAGGGTTCATTACAGAAGCAAAAGTGCCATATCGTGTTAGCCCCATGTTAGTTGTCAGAGGTGGTAGGTAACGAAGTACATTTACTTCAGTACAATTTTGTGGCACAGTATTTCCATTTTATGTTACTTTTATTTTCACTCCACTACTAATCAAAGGAAAATATTGTACTTCTACTCCACTACACTAATTTTAACATCATTAATTACTTTTAGCAGGATTAGATTCTTATAAAAATCATTATATATTAATAAAACACTGATGTATCATTGATGGATTAAACCTCTTTTCACTATATAAAGTGGTTTAAAATCAGCTCCACCTTTACTGACTGATGTTTTTGTTCCAGTCTGTAGGTAAAAACACATTTTAATCATAATTTTCACCTTTGAGAATTTGCCAAATAAATAAATAGACTTCTACATTTTCACCAGCATCATTTTCAGCATTCTTGAATACACAGTTTTCTTAGTGGAGTACTTTTACTTTTGTACTTTATGTAACATTTAGATCATTTAGATGTACTTCAGTACTTTCACTTGAGTAGAAAAATTAAAGGGTACTTCTACTTGTAGTGGAGTATTTTTCTGGGCAAGTACTTGCACTTGAGTATTGACTTTGTGTACTTTACACACCTCTGTTAGTTATTTTGCACTGGTAGATTTAGTGCAGTAGGTAGAGCAGTCGGTAATTGCTAACTGTCTAAGAACCCCAGGGTTGGTGGTTTGTGTCCCGGTCCCTCCCTAGTGACAGTCCCAAGCCCGGATAAATAGGGAGGGTTGCGTCAGGAAGAAGGGCATCCAGCATAAAATCCTTGCCAAATCAAATATGCGGATGCCAATGATCTGCTGTGGTGACCCTTACTAACTTTTTTAGATTTGAAGCAATTTGAGGCATGGTGTAAAATATTTTTATGATCATTGAAAATTGTAATGTTCAAATTTAGCATAACAGTTGCTTAAGTCAACTTGATACCATTAGTCCTCACCAATTTCTAAAGTTAGCTAAAGTTAAAATAAAAAGTAAAAATACTCCAGTTAAGACTTTAGCAGCAAAATCAGCAAAAAGGTTTTTTTTGTGATCACTGTAGTATAAGGTAGAAACTGCAAAGCATTTCATCATAGTTACCAGGTTTACCAGGACCATCTCAGCTGAGTTATTAGTGGAAATCAGGGAGAGGAAGGAAAGGCGTCACAACACTGGTAGGAAATGCCTGGATTTTGAATAGACTGGAACCGTTCCAGAATGAAATATTTTCCTATATCCGGCAGCCTGTCTGACATGTTAGCTCATTTAACTTGAGCTGCTTTAATGTGCAGTATGTGGTGTAATCGCCTTTGTTGAACCTATCCAAACATATCTGTCCATCAATACCTGAAACTAACTGTGAGGTGTCCACATCTCAGACTTTTTCTGCATAACTCTGATTCATTTTTATAACAAAAGAGGAAGTGTTGGAAACATCCTGATAACTTTTTTACAACAGATTCTATGCATTGTCAGCTGCTTTCATTTCTAGATAACTGGCCCTGATGTGTTTCTTTAATACTGTTTGGTTTCTTTTCTCCAGTCTCCATCCACGCCTAAACCATCTTTCCTTGGTTTCCTTTCCAGGCGGCTACTACCTGACCAGTGCCTATGGAGCCATGGCCCTCATCAAGAACTTCCAGGAAGAGCAGGCAGCCCGGGTGCTGAGCTCCGAGGCCAGGAACACTCTCCACCAGTGGCACCGCCGGCGCACCGCCCAGCGCTCGGTGCCGTCTGTGGACGACTTTCAGGTATCACACCTGACCTGAACCCACCTTGAACATCCAGGCAGTGAGTCTAAGTTGTACCAATTCCAAATAAATCCAGATTTTACACTAAGCACTGGAAAGATGCATGAAAGGTGCTGTGCCTTCATCAGAGCAGCGACTATGTCTACAGTTTCTAACATCACAGCATGTGGATCTGGCTCTGCGGTTACATATTTTTGGTAGAAAGCACCATCTAGTGGAACATGTAACAACTGCATGTGACTCCTTTCTGCAGTTCAACTTAGATGTGCATGGTTTTGCTTCCTGCCTGCTTGGCTCATCAGTTATCCTTCTGAGATTCATTGTGGACATTTCTGCAAAATCAGCTCTGCCAAATCTTAACAAGGGACATGTTTGTTTCTCTCTGTAGAATTTTCTCCGCGTAGCCCTGCAGGACCTGAACACAGGCTGCACGGCCAAAACCCTGCTCGTCCACCCTTACACCACCACCGAAGAGGTCTGCTCAGTCTGCGCTTACAAATTCAAGATCCCCGACCCCGAGAACTACGCCCTGTTTCTGGTCACCGAGGACACGAGCCAGCAGCTCGCCCCGGACACACACCCTCAACGAATCAAAGCCGAGCTCCACAGCCGGCCCTGCGCACAGATCTTTCACTTTGTCTACAGGAGGATACCTAACCTTAACCTATGCATCCCTACTGTCATGCAAAACAGAAACTGCCTTCAAGTTGAATAGTAGAGGAGAATGTAACAGCTCGATTCTAAACGCCAGTAGTTGTCGTTTTTTTTGTTGTGTTGGTTATACATGTAGATGTTTGTTTTGTAGATACAGTTCAGGATATCAGGCAGCACGGTGGTGTTGCCTAACAGCTAGAAGGACCTGGGTTCGAAACCACAGGTTGGCTGGGTGCTTTTCTGTGTGGAGTTTGCATGTTTTCCCTGTGCCTGCCCCTGTGGGTTTTCTCCGGCTTCCTCCCACAGTTTAAAACATGCAGTTAGGTTAATTGGTGACCCTAAATTACCCATAGGTGTGAATGTGAGTGTGAATGTTTTTCTGTCTCTATATGTCAGCCCTGTGATAGACTGATGGCCTGTCCAGCATGTGCCCTGCCTCTCGCCCACTGACTGTTGGGATAGGCTCCAACACCCCTGCAACCCTTGAGAGGAAAAGCGATAGGATAATGGATGGATGTATGGATTTCAGGATATCTGAAAAGAAAGAGAAACCAAGATGTATACTGACATATTGACAATTCTGAAGCCACACAAAGACTAGAGAGATTTGTTTTTTTATGAGAAACAACCAAGTGACACGATGGACTCTGGAAAGTGTTGGTGTTTTAGTTCATACTACTCAGAAATGTAACTTTAACTGAAACACAGTTAAGTTAGAGTTGAATCATTTGCTCTGCTCTGAGTGTATGCTGTTATTGGACCATGCATAGAAGCAGGTTTGTAGTATGTGCAGTGTTACATGTAGGTGTTGGACAAGTATAAAATCCTCAGTGCAGGGGTCAGACAGTAATATATTGCATTTTATGCAACTAACTTTCTGCATTAACTGCTGTTTTCCCTGGTGCCTTTAAAGGGAGTTGACCATACTGTATGCTACTATAGGCTTTCATCCAGGTATTAGTGAGCTTTCATCAAAATTATCCAGTTTGAAACTTCATGCTAAAACATTAATTTAATAAGCAGAATGAACTATCTATTGTAAACATTGATTGTTTTTTTATTGCACTTGTGTTTTTTTCTGCAGTTGCTGGTCAATTGTATTTCTGTGTAGAAATATTTTTATTATCAAATGTTTCTTTTTTTCTTCACTAAATGGACAAAGATTTGTATTCTGATTGAATAGTTCTATACTGGACTCATTACTGGACTATAGATTTATACCAGTTATTCTCAGAATCAATTTAAAGTAACACATTTTTTGAGAAGCTCTAAACTGGCAGTGAAAATCCTGAAGAGCAAATTCTCTCTAAACATGACTATGCTGACTCCAGCATCCTATTAATTTGTTGCCCAGTTAGCAAAAACATGGAGGGTTTTACTGGATTTATAAATGCACTGTTATTTATACAGTACATATCAGGTCTGTACTTGAACAGTGACACAGTTTTCATAATCTGGCTTATTCTGCACGACTGTAAATTTTGATGTATCATAAGAGTAGACTGTCAGCTTTAATTTAAGGATTTTGGTTCATAGGATTCTGAAATATTTAGGAAAATATATTCTCTGCTCAGCCAAGTGTTTCAAAACTCACTTGGTGGTGACTTGCTGAAACAATCAAGAACTGAAGACAGTCCTGTAAGAACATCACCAGGGAAGAAACCCAGCATCTGGTGATGTCTGTGGGTTCTAGACTTCAGGCAGTCATTGGCTGCAAAACAAGTATTAAAACTGATGATTAAATTAGTTTGTTCAAATATTTTTCAGCCCCAGAACTTGGGGGTTTCAAAATAGTTGCAATTCCCACATGGTTCATACAATATTCTTTACTTAAAGTTGTCAGACTGCACTTTAAACCTTGAAATTGTTGCTGTCTAAATACTTATGGACTTGACTGTCTTCCAGAATCAAACTGCATGCACAACACAAATTAAAATGATCGGGGCTGAAGGTGGGGAAAAAAATATCTTTAGGTGCCGATGTATGATGTTCATGGAGCATATTTATTGCTTTGAAGCATTGAGTTAAATAAACGGTTGTTGAAAACAGTCAGTCCAAGTAGATTTTGGTGCTTTTCTGTCAAATCTTAGGAGTAAGGGAAAGCAGGCGGATTGTGTGTGTTTTGATGGAGAAAGCTGTGTCACTGTGGCTGCTCTGTGCTCTTGTTAGTGTAATGACCACAAAGCACGAACGTGGCAACACAAACACAGGTTGAAACAGGTTCTTCCTCTGACCACAGGCTGCGTCTCTATGGTATGGTATGGTTCAAACTGTCCTCCAGGAATGGTCTCACATTGTAACCAGTGTGGTTGAAAACTATTATCAGCACTGTTTGTCTCCACCTGCACTTGAGGAGGCCTGGGTGACCTGTAATGGGGGAGAAGATTCACCTGAGCATCACCTGAGCCTCTATTTTATCTTTTCTAATAGGTGTAATGTCGTGATTTGATATAGTAGTAGTAGTCAGCTTTCAGTTTTCATTTCTGGGTATAAGGGGAGCAGCACAAGAAGAAGCTACGCCTGCTGACACACCCCTTCAAACAGTGTCTTAAAATGTTTGAGTCTCCTCTTGTGGCGTCAACCGTAGCGAAGTTTAAACCGCATTAATAGGAAGTAAGGAAACATCTTGTTGTTTTACAAATGTTAGTGTTTTTTATATGATAGCGTTGCTGCTCGTTTCAGTACAGGGGGAGCTGTCTTGTCTTGGTAAGTCTGTCACACTGAACTAGCTCCAGCACTGACTCTCTTTTAACTATGAAATTAGCACAAGTGTTTAGCTAACGTTAGCTCCAGTCAGTAACAGTAAGTTAGTCATCATTAGCTAAAGTAGCAGCATCTCTCAGGAAAAAAAGGGTGTAACGCCATTCAGAGAGCTTACTAAGTATGTTTCGCTTTCGAATATGTCACCAGATATAAATTTGATTAGCAAGATGTTTTTTTATGTGACTAAAGAAATGTATTTTAATGAGTTTAGTGTTTAACGTTACATTGGCTTCGAATCAACAGTTTAAATCAGCTAACGTCACTTCTAATGTTGAATGAATCGATTAGTAAAGTGAAACAGTAATAATAACAATAATAATAATGATGATGATAGAAGTAGATTAGTGAAATGATTAGTAACTTAAAATGACATCAGTTGTTCAGACCATTCAAATAACTTCCACAAGTTGTCACTGTTTCCTTCACTTAAAGTCCCCAGTGTTTTTGAACTTACTCTTCTTACTCATTTTTTAATACAGCCATTATTTTGTTACTGCATTAAGAGTTTGTCACACTTGAAGTTTGTGAAAACTGAGCCAAAGCAACCGATTGATCAAACTTTTTTTGTATAGCACTTTTCCTACAGGTAAATGCAATTCAGTGCTTTACAGCTGATTGAGGAGTTAAGGCTCGCCATCTTTCTATAAACCTCTCCGTTTGTGATGGATCGCCAAACCTGTTTGAAAACCACACTGAAGAACAAATATCACAAACTGGATGAAGCACATTCTCAAAATTCATTACTCCCTTTAAGGTTTTATTACCAGGATCTCAAATGCAAGTACGTATTACCTGCCGTGCACCAGCATGACTTTAGTTATGTGGACAGTAATTCTCTTCAAAGTTGGGTTACTCTTCCAACTGTCCCACTTACAGATATTTTATCATGTGACTGCAAACATGAAAGCAGCAAAAGAACAGTGATCACTGTAGGAGTGAGTGGAGTTGGAACAACCACAGTGGTGCAGAGGTGTGCTCTCGAGTGGGCCAAGGGGAAAGAGTACCATCACATCCACCTCCTTTTTGTTCTCACATTCTGCGAGCTAAACTTGCTAAAACACAAACTGAGCCTAATTGAACTTCTCCAGACATTTTACGCAGAGTTAGATCTTGACACTAATAAAGGCAGCTTAAATAAAAACGATGTTTGGTTTGTCCTTGATGGACTGGATGATTATGATCTCTCACTAAACTACAGCTGTCCAATAGTAACTGATGTTTCTGAGGTATCAACAGTGGATGTTCTTGTGACCAACCTCATCATGGGGAACTTGCTGTCCAATGCTCATGTTTGGATAACGAGCCGGTGTGCAGCGGCATCACAAATCCCTGATCGCTATTTGCTTAAAGAGACTGAAGTCCAGTGTGTCAGTGATGAACAGAAGGAGCAGCACTTCACAACAGTTGTTGGCAGTGATGATCTGGCCACCAAAGTGAAAGTATCAAGGTGTCTGGAGTCTAAAGTGATGCACAAGAAATTCCAGATGCAAGTGTCTGCAAGATGTGATGAGAGACTCCTCAGCGAGCTACCAGCTGTTACAGAATCAAGTATAGCCATGTAAGTAGGCTCTACAATGTATATCCATACATTCCACAATTGTTTGCACAAATTCGAAATTTGAAAGAAAGTGCTGAAAAGGGTCAACTTATCCAGATTGCAGAATTCTATTTTTTCACATGAATGCAGCTAGATTTTCACATATCTGTGTCTTTTTCTGAAAATATTTGAGAAACTGTCTTACCAGAAACAATTTCTGATTGCTCTGGATAATCACACAGCATAGAAGCCTAGCAGCTTTTGTATCAGGTGGCCCACATTTGAAGTGAGCAAAACTACTGGTACAGATCATTTTAAACTAAATAAAACTTGGTATTTGGCTGCAGATCTCTTGTTTGCAATAACCCTTTCAAGCCTTCTTCAGTTCTTGTTTGTTTTGCAGGATTTCTCCCTTAAATCTCTTCCTGTTCACTTAAGGTCTGATAATTGACGTGATCAGTGGAAAACCTTCCACTTCTTTCCTCTGATGAAGTCCTATGTTGAATTTGCATGGTTTTGTTTTGGATTATTGTCTTGCTGCATGTTGAAGCTCCTCCAAATTGGTAGACTCTGAATCCCTCTGAATGTATTCTGTTGCTGCCATCATGAGTTATATCATTGATAAAGATTAGTGAGCTTGATCCAGAAGCAGCCATGCAAGCCAAAGTCCTGATGCCATCTTCACCATGCTTCACAGATAAGCTTGTATGATTTGGATAATTTCTTCCTCCAATCCATAAAACAGTGTTTGTACAACATTTGGTATACACTACACTGCTTAAAGGAATAGCAAAGATTTTTGCATACAGTATTGATTTACTTAATATAATGTACATACACTACTCACAAAGAGTTAGGGATATTTGGCTTTCGGGTGAAATTTATGGAAAACGTAAAAAGTTCACACTACAGTGATATTATATCATGA
>JAUMHL010000001.1:24493929-24505778 GCA_032362345.1 Sandelia bainsii | reverse complement strand
TGCATTTTAGGTTCATCCTGAAATTTCACCCGAAAGCCGAATATCCCTAACTTTTTGTGAGTAGTGTATGTTCTGCAAATTCCAACCTGGCTTTCCGATTCTTTCTCCTGATGAAGGCTTTACATCTTGTGGAACAATCTTATGTATTTCTGCTCATGAAGTCTTCAGATAGTGGATTGTGATATTGTGTATTGTTGCTTGTGTTTTTTCTTCACAGCTCTCATAATGTACTGTTGTTGTTTTAGTTGACTGAGCCATTTTGTATGTTACTTGTTACACCAGTGGTTTCCTTCTTTTTCAAGATGTTCCAAATAGTTTTGTTGACTATGCCCAATGTTTGTGCAGTGGTTTCTAAGTCTTTTTCCCTCTTTTGTCAGATTTAAAATGGCTTGCTTTTCTCTTGTGTGGTTTTCATGTGGATTTATCCTTATTAATAATAAATGCAGTCTTCACAGCTAAAACCAAGAATAGTTTTGATCACATTTGTTTGATCAGCCTCACAGGACACACACAGTCTGTTCAAACTCTTACAGACTACACTGTACAGTACCTACTGTATAGGAGTGAGTCAGAAATAAGAAATGAAAATGTATTTGCTGCTATTATTTGTGTTAAGTTCAGTACTTTACATTATTCCTCTGACACCTTCAGCCCCAAATCTTTTTATTCCTCCTGAAGATGTAAAGTTATGTTCCAAAGTTAGCACTCCCTCTTATAAAGCTGTTTTCTTTTGTGTAAAAAAAATAATACAATCACGTGATCATAGCGGGTAGGCAGGATTGTGTTAGCAATTGCTAACTGTCTGAGAACCCCAGGGTTGGTGGTTTGCATCCCGGTCCCTCGCTAGTGCCTTTTCCAAGCCCGGGGGGAGGGTTGCGTCAGGAAGGGCATACGGTGTAAAATCAATAGGCCTGTTCCGCTGTGGTGACCCCAAAAGGAAGCAGCTGAAAGAAACTTACTTACTTACCTGATTATATTGGGTCTTAATATCAGCTAAATACACACTTAAACAACAATACCATCATTTAACAATACCATCATTTATTTAACAAGAATAAAGCCGAAAAAGAAAAAAAAACTTACTGCTTCCATGGGATTTAAAGAGGGAAGTTACAGCCAATTGCTGTTAATCATCAAGCCTTGGTTATTTGATCAACAGCAGATGTGCAGACGTCTATAGAAACAGAAGTTTTGGTAGTTTGCTGGTCTGGAGCATTTAGGTGTGTGTTAACACAATGCCAGGAGGGAAAGACATAAGCAGTGAGAAGCAATTGTTGCTGCACATCAATCCAGAAAGTGTTGTAAAACCATTTCCAAACAATTTGGAGTTTAATGTTCTACAGTAAAAAAGATTATTCACAAGTGGAAAGCATTCAAAACAGCTGCCAATCTTCCCAGGAGTGGACGTCCCAACACATTCACCCCGAGGTCAGATCATGCAATGCTCAGAAAAAAAACAAGTTACATCTCAGACCCTACAGGTCTGAACAAGTACGGTTTGTTTGGAAGACTTGCCAGGAGAAAGCCTTCACTGTCTAAAAGGAACATGAAAGCACAACTGAGGTTCACAAAACTGCATCTGAACAAATCGCAAGACTTCTGGAACAATGTCCTATGGACTCCAAAGTGGAGTTCTTTGGCCTTATTGGCCAGCACTGAGTTTGGCGAAAACCAACCAAAGTCCAGACCTCAACCCAATTGAAATGCTGTGCATAAGCAAATGCACAAAAACCTCAGTGAAGTGAAGCAGTGGGCCAAAATTCTTCCACAAAGATGTGAGACTGTAAGTTGTAAAGGAACTGATTACTTCAAGTTATTGCAGCTAAAGTTGGATCCACAAGCTACTGAATCATGGGGGGTACTAAGTATAATGCCCACGTTTTTTGTTTTTTTTTTACTTAATTTTTGTTAAATAAATAATGGCACAATGAAAAAAGTTATATGTTGTCTGAGGTTGTATTTGCCTTATACCAAGACCCACTATGATTGGATGATGTATTTTATGTTTTTACACACAAAACAATTAGAAGAGGGGATACTAACTGGAACATGACTAAAGATCTTGAAAAAATGGGACATGTAGAGTGTTACATTTATAAGAATGAAAGCTCAATTATTTCCTCAAACACTTTAGTTTTATCTATTAAATGCATTTGAAGGGACTAAACACCACAGAGGACTAAAATATATTAGATCTTTCCTACACAGTCTATGCTTGTTAGTGGAATCCTTTCCTTAATGGTTTTGGTTTTTCTATGGTATTTGTTGACAAATGAAAATACAGAATATCCCCAGCCGTATGTTTAATGTCCCCATATTTGGTCATATGTCATGGCTCCTATTTCTTTGCAGGCTGCAGTTCTCTAACCTGACAGACAAGTGTTGTCCAGCCTTAGCAGCAGTCCTGAGCACAAGAGAGTCACACCTAAGAGAGCTCAACCTGGGCTACAACAGCATCAGTGACAATGGAGTCACGACACTTGTGGAGGGGCTGAACAATCAAAACTGCAGACTGAAAATGCTCAGGTTGCAAGGCTGTGGTGTGACCTCAGAAGCCTGTAAATACCTCGCCACAGCCCTGACACAGTCCCTGAAACTGCGAGAGCTGGATCTCAGCGGGAATGAAATAGGAGATGATGGACTGCGACATCTTTCACGTGGGTTGGGATCTCTGGAATGCCATTTAGACACACTTAAGTAAGTGTATATGTAATTGATATCAAAATAATAAATGTAGAATGTTCAGCATTTTATTAGTGTAACATGCACATACAGTAATTATAATATTAAGACACTTTTTGTAAAATAAAACATTTACAAAGCAAAGTGACCTCGAGATTTAATAAGAACAGCTCCAAAGCAAACAAAATATATTGATTTTAGTGTGTTTTATTCATTTTTGTCCATATTGTATTTGGCATTTCTGCTATGTTGCGATGTAATTGATTTGACTGTAGACTATCCCAGTGCAACATTGAGCAGAAGGGTTGCTATCACCTGGCTTCGGCTCTGCAGAAGAACCCCAGCCACCTGAGAGTGTTGGATCTGAGCATCAACATGGTTGGAGACAACGGCACCAATGAACTCTTAAAAAAGTTTGATATATCAAAGCTAAGAAAGCTGGAGTGAGTATGGCTTAATATGCTGTAAAGATTTTCAGCTCTGCTTGTCAGCATACAGTAAATGATCCAATGATTTCTTTGCTTTCTTTTTTCACATGCCTTTGATAGGGTGTACTACTGCGGCCTCACTGTGTTAAGCTGTAGGAATATTGCGGAAGCTCTTAAATCTAAAAGCAGCACCCTGACGGAACTCAATTTGAGCAGCAACAACTTGAAAACCACAGGGTTTGCACTAATCTGCGAAGGCATGTATGCATGGTGCCGTCTGGAAAAACTCAAGTAAGAGAACTGAAAACACTGGAAAACTGACTGTTCTTTTTCCACTGCAAGTGTGTATGAGCATTAGATTTATTTCTTCACCGCCTGATTGCTTACTGTGCCTAAAACATCGATTAACAACTTTTTCTTACTATTTCCATTCAGTGTTTCAAGATGTGGAATCAATGGTTTGGGCTGCGTTTATTTGGCAAAGGTTCTGTGTTCAGTCTCGCAGCTCTACAGCAGCGAGTTCTTGCAAAAAACAGACTGGCAGGCAGTCAAGCTGCAAGACCTTGACCTTAGCATGAACCTCCTCGGAGACTACGGAGTCAAAGTAGTTTCAGATGGGCTGAAGAATGCCTACAGCCACCTGAAAACTCTAAAGTGAGTTTATCATTATAGTGTCTTAAGTTTTGTTGGTAGAACAGTGTGCTACAATATCATTTTTGTTTAACTTCAGCCTGAGCCACTGCAACCTGACTGATGACTGCTGTGCAGAGCTTGCATCAGGCATCGCGTCAGAGGAGAGCATTATCAGTAAGCTGGACCTGTCTGAGAATGACCTTCAAGATAAGGGAGTACGGAAACTCTGCGTGGGTCTCAGAAGCCCTCAATGCAAACTTGAGGTGTTATCGTAAGTCGTACAGTCACTCCTTCAAATAACAATCAACTCGTTATTTAGCTTTTTAAAGACATGTAAAGGTCATGAGTGGGGTATTTACTGAGAAATGTTATGTCATAGAATAAAATGTGAAACTCAAACAATATGGTATTAAGTCAATAAGCTAACATAGGTCAATCATAAGCCTTTTAAAAAGGGTCGTAGTACTCCTAGCCCCTTGTACTAACTCATGCTTACTGTATTTACCCTGCTGTGCATTCTAGTCACTACCAAGAAAGTACTGAAGTTCAGTACCCATCCACATGAAAGATTACAGTATGATTGATGTTCTTATTCTTGCTGTTATTAATTGAACACTGGTTAATTATACAATAAACTACCGTTTAGTTAAGATCTCCATACTTCATTGCAACTGTAGTCATGTCCATATTGTAGGGTTAAAGTGAGCTGACAGACTCATTTTCTGCTTCTCTCTCCAGACTGCGGGTGTGTGGTCTGACCTCGAAGAGCGTTCAGTTTTTGACCGCCGCCCTGGAATCAAACCCTATATATCTGACAGAGCTGCTTCTGATGGGCAACTATCTGGAAGACTCAGACATCAGAGTGCTCGTGGAACTAACATCCAACCAGAAATACTCACTAAATATTATTGAGTGAGTACAGATGTTGATTCTCAACAGCATGTGTGTTTTCAGTAAACACAGGATGCAGGACTTCCTGTCCTGTACGTTAATCCTCATGAAGCAGTAAAATAGATTTGTTGTCCAGTCTGTTGTTGTTGTTACCTCCTTTCAGACTTTATCAGACAAACATTCATGCATCTTTTTTTTCTTACCTTTTAGTGTGTCAGCAGATTGAGGAAACAGAAAGCACACTCAGACTGGCTCACGTCTTTTACACCACACACTTACACGCCAACGTGATGATGGGACTTGTATTACAGTGTATACTGTAGCAGTATCGAGCATGTCAAAGCTCAGTGTTCATTCATTTGTTTATTTTTAGAAAATTACAGCATGTACCCAATGGGTATGTACCAATTCAAAATGTCTTTATTTTTCTTTTGTTTATATGACTTAATGTAATATATGAATTTTATTCAGTGCCAACATAAACAAGTGTTTTCTTTGCCATTGTCATTATTTCATTGTGCAGCCTTTAAAACATATATCATATAAAGAAAAGATGGGTTAAATGAATGATGGGATGCATCACTTAAAACTGTAATCGCTGTAGCTGTAAAATAAACTGGCCTCACGTTCGTTCACTGCTGTGCAGCTCTCCATACAGTGGCCAAGCCTCATCATTTCAGCCGATGACGCGTTTGACGCCAGTGTACAGAGCGGGTACCCTGTGTGCGTGTGTCAGTGCAGCGCAGCAGCCAACACGCAGCATCTGCTGTGTCGTCGCATTGGACCAGTGAACGCACCTTTCTAGTAAAGGTAGGATACAGGATGTTTTCCAACACGGGGGCAAATACACTAATACGCATTGTGTCAGCACCCTTTAGTGTGCGTGTTGGAAAGAGCTGCTGCTTGTAGGGACCCTTGTGATTGTTATGTAAATGCATGATGCTGAGACTCGAAGCAGGTAGTTGGTTTTTGTATGGATTTCATTGTAATTTCATCACGGCGAGTCGTGCCGAAAAGTGCAGAGGGGTGTGAGTTGACACCGTAGCGGGATTTTTCTGCGGGCTACGCCTGTTATGGCGCAGTTTCAACCCAGAAATATTCCACTTGACAGTCATGCGAGCATCTTTTGTGGCCATCATCATCCCGCTGCTGCTGAATAACGCGCAGTGCTGTGGCAGCGTCTGCAAGGTGGATGCTTAGACATGCAGACGTTTGTAAAAACGCCCTCAGCTCTGCGGTGGGATCACTGCATGACTGCTCATTGCGGCACTGGCTCATGTTAAATATCGCTTACTAATCACACCAGTGCACGCTAACTAACCTAAATGAAAGAAGGTTTGTGTGGATTGGAGCTGCCATACAGCATCAAGAGAGGTGGTCATACAATTAATAGTTAAATGATCTATTGGCGTGTTATGTGTAATGTTGATTAAGGTTAACTTTGAACATGTTGCGATGTGAACAGATTATGAAATAAACAGCCTCACATGACTCCGTGAACAGAACGTGCTTCAGTAACGAGCAGCGCGACGATGACGACGCAGTCAGATTACAGTTAAGTCAGCGCAGACTGGAATCGTGCCCCCGTAGGAGAGTGACTCAACAATCAACCAGTGTCTGCGCGAGCTTTGTCAGTTAACTGCAGGTGGCGGGAAGGCAGCGGAGAATCCGAGGGCCATTTGTTATTTGGTGGTAACGTTATACCTCTGTTTTACAATTCAGAAGACGTATTGTTTTATTTTAAAATTCAGTGAAAACCCTTTTGAGAAGGAGTA
The DNA here is from genome assembly GCA_032362345.1 of Sandelia bainsii. Lineage (NCBI taxonomy): Eukaryota > Metazoa > Chordata > Actinopteri > Anabantiformes > Anabantidae > Sandelia > Sandelia bainsii. Next base: position 24,499,369 of record JAUMHL010000001.1, on the reverse strand, counting down.
CCCATTGTTTCCATTTAACAGTTATACTTTGCATTAGCTAGCTTCTATCATAATGAAGTTACAGAAAACTAGCTAATGTCATTAGCTAAAATAAATTAGCTAGCACTAGATGTTTAGTTTGCCTGTTGTCTGGGGTACGATTTGGCACGAAACAAAGTATTTTGTTTGTGACACCACTCTCACACCCTTAATGTAAAATTATTAGTGTCAAATTGAGAAAATACTCAAAAACGTAGTGTGGTACATATTATAAGGCACTGCGTAAACTGTAACTTATTCAAGGACTGGAAACAGGTCCAGTAAAGGTTTATTCCATTTGTATGTTGAGTGAAGTGAACATGCTGATAGCGCGACTTCACTGATTTTTAACTAGGGTTCTATGGTTCTAGTTTGGCAAGTACTAGTATAAGAATGGTATTAAACTTAATCCTTCAAGCTGAAAAACCAATCCAGATGACATCACCTGGAGGACTTTTTCAGCTTGAAGCAGTGAGTTGTCTCATTCCACCTCCAGATGACGTCATCTGGTTGTCAATAATAGGGGCTATTTCAAACTCTACACAAGCTACGCAAGGAGGGTTTGATGTGTACCTGCGTAGCAAAATGTGTAGTCACAATGTGATGCAAGTGCAGTTCTGTTAGGTGGGCTAATGCAAATACTGTACTGTCATAATAGTCTGAAGGTGTTGTCTGCAGAAGAATTGTTTCCAGTGTAAACCCACTTCCACTTCCCCACTCCAAGCTCATCTACATCTTTATTATATAGAGAACACTCTTTATTCAGATTGTGTCGTTGTTCATAGTGCATGCACATGAAATGTGTGCGACATGAAACATTAATTAATTTACCATTTTACATTCACAACTGCGTTTACGTAGCTTGTGTACAATACGAAACGGTCCTAAAGACATGTAGAGTTGGTCAGTCTGCTCCACCAGTGCTCATCCAGGTGACATTGCAAATCAGAGAGTCCAGACCAGAAACACTACTACTTAATCCTCTCTTGTGAAATTTGCTGAAATAATGAAATTACTCAGAGCCGTTTGTGCTTGAATTTCTCAGTAATAATAATAGTTTTTGTGTTTTGTTGGTTTGAGTTTTATGCATAAGTTTTGGGAGTCCCACAGTATAAGCCTATGGTTCTTGACCCCTTTGGTCTGTAACAGTAAGACTGTAAAAACTGTATACATTGGCTTTTGAACAATAGACGCTTTCTTCACACAGGTTAATAACTGCCAGTATTCAGGATGTACAGCAAATATTTCACATAGCTTGTATTTACACTATGTGTGTCTTCTCTCTACATTCTGATAGAGATAATTACTGTCCATGGTTTATGGACACAAAATGCAAGTACAGTACTGGTGTTGGTCTTTGAGAATGAGTGATAATTATACATTGCTCTGGGTTTTTTGTCTCGCTCACTGTGTGTTGATTTTTGTTTGTTGGAATATCTCAGAATCTTTCAGGGTGAGCTGCTATGGGGAAGGAGAAGCTCCACATAAACATTGTGGTAATAGGACATGTCGACTCAGGCAAGTCCACCACCACCGGCCACCTCATCTACAAATGTGGGGGCATTGACAAGAGAACAATTGAGAAGTTTGAGAAGGAAGCTGCTGAGGTATGACTCATTTAGTTTTTACTTCTGTTAACAATTTAAATCATAGTCATGTTTTTCTGCTATGTAATGTAACATTTCATATTTTTGAATTTGCACTCATTAATTTAAAGGGGCACCAGGTCGCATTGGATCCTATAAAGTAGAGAGGCGCGACCACCCCCTCTCAATTGAAGTAGTTTGTTCTTGGTGAATAACAGTGATCTCATGTCTTGATACAACAAAAGAAACACACGTTACTTACTTACGCTTTATTGAAGTGGAATTTATTAATATAAAAGATGTAATTAATGGCTGAACGTAATCTGTGACATAACAAACATACATGCAACATAACAAGTTAAGGGATTGTCAAGATGGGAGCTGTGGACCACTGAGAGTAATAACAGAAATAGATAGAAAAATAGGAATTTACCAATTTAGTGGTCTCGTTCACAAGGACATCAGCTTACATAGCACAGAAGGTTAGCTTTAGCCTACTTTTACCGCAGGGGAAACTTGGCTCATTCTCCTCCGGGTTCGGACTCCGGTCCTGATTAACCACGTGATGTGAGGCAGGATTTTAGCGGCCTTGAAGCTGCAGGTGACTCGTATGCTTCTCTCTTTCTCTCGGTCCTTCTTCTGGCGGACTCCGGTCCTGTTTAACCAGGTGGCGCGAGGCGGAGTTTGGTCGGCCCCTTTTCACACAGTGCGTCCTGTCGATATAGGTCTGTGGGCTATGTCAGACAGATGTCCCAGGCAAACTTTAACTCACTTTAACTATCTTGTAAGCACGGTGTAATGAAACCGTACCAGTCAAATCATAGGAGTTAATGGAACAAAAAGTTGGTGGAAAAAGAAAAATGAAACATAAAAGAAAAACGGGAAAAAGACAAAAAGTGAAGAAAAGAAAAAGGAAAAAGCACGAAAAACAAAAAGCAAACTTCTTCTCTTGTCCTGACCATATATACTCTTAAGGAGCGTATAGGCGGAGACAAGGCTCTTTGGTGCAGTTCTTTGCCCCATTCTCTTTGTCTGAGAAACTCAGTATGTAAATACCTCAACCAGAGACAATGTATATTAATTCTAGAAACACACACTACCACAGCCCACATCTTACAGTCAGAATTAACATTCAATAACCAGTGATTTGAAGTAAGTTACAAACCAAGTGTGTAACACATAGAATTATAGTTGCATGTGACATGTAACTATTGAACTACTACCAAATGTAGGACTGTCTCCCAGGTGATAACTAATGGACACAATTATATGGAAGAGACATACAGTTTGGTGGCACATAGTCTTATTACTCATAGTGATTAAGCACAATTTAATACATGATTACTAATAATGTTCCTTAGTTTCAGGATGGTCCTGTGCACAAAAAGTACCTTGTTTATGTGAAACCCCCCCCCATCTATGCCATCCTGCCATCCTGCCATAGATGGGGTTAAGAGCTCACATAAGCACTTAAACAGAGAGGCCTGTTGTTGTTTAAGGATGGAGGTTAAGAAGGGTGTCTGCAACCCCCCTTTAGCTTGAATTGTCCAGGCCTGATGACGCTACAGTAATAACATGTTTATTTCTGTGGACTTTAATGAAAATGTGACCAAATGTGCAAGTTTATTTAGCATATAACTGCATTTATGGTACCTTTGAAGCTTTGTACAACAGCATCTGTCAAAGATAAAAACAAAATAAAGCAAATGTTCCATATTTTATCATACTTTCTTCTTATGAATAGATGGGAAAGGGTTCCTTCAAATATGCGTGGGTTCTGGACAAGCTGAAGGCAGAGCGTGAACGTGGAATCACCATTGATATTTCTCTGTGGAAGTTTGAGACCAGCAAGTACTACGTTACCATCATTGATGCTCCAGGACACAGGGACTTTATCAAGAACATGATCACTGGAACTTCTCAGGTAGGACGATAAAAGATAGAAATAGAAAAAATACTTGATGGAGATAGAAAAATACTTCAGGAGGAAAGACTTTTTCATATCTCTCTCTCTGACCACTCCAGGCCGACTGTGCTGTGCTAATCGTGGCTGCAGGTGTGGGTGAGTTTGAAGCTGGTATCTCAAAGAATGGGCAGACTCGTGAACACGCCCTTCTTGCCTACACCCTGGGAGTGAAGCAGCTCATTGTGGGCATCAACAAGATGGATTCTACTGAACCCAACTACAGCCAGAAGCGCTATGAGGAGATTGTGAAGGAAGTCAGCACTTACATCAAGAAGATTGGCTACAACCCTGATACCGTGGCATTTGTGCCCATCTCTGGTTGGAATGGTGACAACATGTTGGAACCCAGCCCTAATGTGAGACTGAACATTATACACTGACTAAAACAGTCCATATAGTATTTGTATTGCATATAGATATGGATATACAGATACATATGGAATGTGTATAATGACTTCCCATAGACTGCCATTCAGAAGTTAGAAGTCACTTAGAAACGAAAGGGAAGTTGTTTTTTTGTTAATTAAAATAACATCAAATTGATCAGAAATATGGTCAAGACACTGGTAATTTTCTAAATGACTAATTGGAAATGGTTGTTTTTTTAATGGAATAACAATATAGGTGTACAGAGGCCTATTATCAGCAAACATTAGTCCTGTGTTCCAATGGCACATTGTGTTTGCTAATACAAGTTCCTTGCTGCCATCTGTCAAGCATGGTGGAGGCAACGAGATGGTCTGGGGGTGCTTTGGTGGTGGTAAAGTGGGAGATTCCTATGAAAGGGATTATAAAGAAGAAAGGCTATAACTCCATATTGCAAAGAAGAAATGGGGCTTATTATTATACCCTGTGGATGGTGCTTGACTGAAACTAATTTCATCATACAACAGCACAGCTCCAAACTTACAAGAACCATTTAGGGAAGAAGCAGGAAGTCCCTGGATCTCAACCCTGTTGAGCTGTTGTGGGAGAGGCTTGACTGCATGGTGCAGAAGAAGTTCCCGTCGAACCAGTCCCACTTGTGGAAGGTGCTTCAGGAAGCATGGGGTGAAAGCTCTTTAGATTACCTCAATAAACTGACAGGTTGAAAGGCCAATGTCTGCAAGGCTATGCTTGCTGCACATGGAGGATTTGTTGATGAAAGCAAATTTTGAAGGAGACTATGAAATTATTATTTTCAGTTAAAAACTATTATTTCAAAAAAATTTCAGTGACTGTATCTCGTGTTCAAACTCATTTCATGTATGTTTTTATGGATAACAAGGACATTTCTAAGTGACCCGAAATTTCTAAACGGTAGTGTATGTTAAAAGTCATATCTTTAATGTGTGTTACATATTATTGACCATATTAGTTTTCATAACAGGGTGCAACTTCCTTATTCTTCAACCTTCCTCTATTTTTGGGAAGTCTAGTTAGTTAAAAAAAAGTCTATAAAAGTATATGTATAGATGTCACTTTTGTATCCTCAGAAGTAAAATCTGAGCTTCTCTCCTGCCACAGATGACCTGGTTCAAGGGCTGGAAGATCAACCGTAAAGATGGTAATGCCTCAGGTACCACACTGCTGGAGGCTCTGGATGCCATCCAGCCTCCCACGCGCCCCACTGACAAGCCCCTCCGTCTGCCTCTGCAGGACGTCTACAAGATTGGAGGTGAGAGCAGTGTTTTTTAATGGTTGTGTGTAGTTGGTAGAGCAAACTTGAAAGATATAGTGTAAGTGTTCAAATAAAACACTTCCCACATTTAGCCAGTTTGTGATCTGTCCCACCAGGGGGGAGAAGACACTGAACCTAATGTATGCTAATGTTAAAGAAGCATACAGCTCCACTGCCCTCCCGCCCCTGGGCAAGTCAGATCACAACCTG
>JAUMHL010000001.1:24441996-24482943 GCA_032362345.1 Sandelia bainsii | reverse complement strand
GCAAATACGTCCTGTGTCAAAACATAATCAAGATTGCAGTTTCGTATATGAACGCATGAACGTAATTTTTGGGCGACGGGGTTGTTTAGATTGATATAACAGGTTTGTGCTGTGAAGTTAGATGAAGGTATTTCAACATCAGTGTTCGGTCACGTGATTACAGAGATTTGATACAAGCCTCGACACAGTGTTTCGAACCAGTTTGCTTCAACAGAGTGAAACAGGCTTCGGTGCTTCAGTGTCAAACGTCCCATCTCTACTTACAGGCATAGTTGGATGTGGGCAGTAGCTGTTATGTCTACTTTACTTTTGTATTTTTATCTTTGTTCAGCTCACCCTATGCTCACCTGAACAGGTGGTAGGTTCCAGTTAGGTGAGGTTGTGAGGGGAAAATGCCAGTGAGCTGAGAAGAGAAGGGAAAAGGTGGCAGCTTGTTCTGAGGCTGCAGTTTTAACCTATGTTTCTTTTGTTGTTTTTGCTTTAGTTATTGGTTGTTGTTGGAGTTTTTTGGGCTTTGTTTTATTAATATTTTGTTAATAAATGCCACTTTTCCCTGCACTTACTCCTGCTGACCGAATTGCTTCTTCAACATCTCTTTTTGTAAGTTTTTCAGTGCTGAAAAAATAACACCACTCACTATTTTATAATGGGGTGGTGCAACGCTCCCCTTTCTGTTTAGTTAATTAGGTCATTTAGTTTTTTGCTCATGCAGTATGGTTTAGTCAGTTTCAATGTTATGTTTGTACTGCTTCAGTCTAGTTATATTTATTTGACCTCTTTTATGGCCCAGCACTTATTTATATATTGTTGATTTGTTATTTTCTTTTTTTTTTCTTCATGCTTTTTTTATGCCCCAAATTCAATGTTTCCTGAGGACTCGAAGCACATTCAACAGTGGTTTGTACCATTTGCCTTTATGCTGATTTTCTTGCAGTCCCTGATTCTTTTCATAAAGGCCTAAATTCTTTGCAGATTTGTGTTAAAATATTCTTTTTGAACTGATTGACCATTCTCTGAATAAAGTGTGGCACCACGTGGTGAGTCACAACCCATCTTTGCAAAGACTGATGGATGCTCTTTTTATTTCAATCATGAAACCCTCACCTGTTACCAGTTCACTTACTTTCTGGATATAGGGGTTTGTATGACTTGATTTGTGTATGTATTGGAATTCTTATATATTATTCTTTTATATCATATGTTTTTGCATATATGTCATACCCTATGACCTACTGTCAACTTTTAGCCTCTTCTTGGAAGTGCTGAATGTGCTTGTTAAGGGGAAATTAACCCCTTAATGTGAGTTGTGAAAGTTCATACCTTGTCCTTTACAAATATAGCAGATCTCTCGCTATAAGACTTGTGGTCATCAAAATCAGAACTGAAACTGTCTGGCAGCGTCTACAGGATGTTTACATGTATAAAAGGGAAGCATTTGTTAATGCAGTTTCTGTCTCTCATACAGAACTTGCTGCTCTGGGTCAGACGCTCCTTCTTTGCAGAGAAATAAAACAAAGACAATGTTCCAGTGTCCTTTATAGGAACTTTTCCATAACATGTAGCTTTAAGAAACTTGAATAAAGGTGTATCATAGCAGAAATGTAGCTGCACTAACTGGGTTTTGTTAATTGAGGACTTCTCAGGGTAGAACATGCAAAAACAACACAAATTGAATTTGGCTGGAATCAAGTGCACTGAATCAAGAGTGGAAGGGGAAGACCGACTGATCTGATAGACTGGAAGAGAAAAACAGTAAGCTGGTGTCTGGACCAGCAGACCAGTAGTAAAGAACAGGCCTCTGGTGCTGCTGCAGATATAATGCTAACAATATAACTTTGTGACATTACAGCTCTGTTTATTGGCCTCCTAAGTTACGACGTCCTTTAGTAACCAGAGTGTTACAGTACAAGGGCTGAACTGCTGTTAATTCTATTTAAGCAAGTACTTTGAATATTTTGGATATTCACAGTATGAATATGTGTGTGTGATGCAGTATGTCAAACCTACTGATTATTATCACAGAAAAAGATCAGATTTGCTCTATTAACCCTAACATTTTAGTTTTCCACTAAAGTAACTTCCTTATTTCAATTCTAACTAAGCCATAACAAGAGTGAAACGTTTCCCTTCTCATGCATCCAACTCATCAGTGGCAGTGAATGATCAGACCAAGTGTGGCTAACCAGCCAACCAGTTTGGTTTTGGCTAGCTTGTTTATTGATTCCTCTCCACCAGGAGGCCTCAGACAGCTGGCCTGTTCTGACACCCCATATGGCTGTTAGAGCTTACCACCCCCACCTTCCATCAACCCATTAGCCCACCCACAAGCACCAACTGGCTGTTACCCAGGTGTCCTTGCCAGGCCGGCACTGCTAGGCCAAAGGAAGGGAAGTGCAATCGACCATTAGCATTCCTCCACTCGGCTGCCTGAATTAGTGGGCAAAACCAGTTCTGGTGGGTTGGATGACTGACCAAAACACCACATTAAAATACACTGGGATTCACGTATCCCATGCTTGGACTTAAAGGAATAGTTGAGAGTATGATCTATGTTACTTTCATTTCTGTCTGTTAAATATAAAAATAGAGCGAGGAAAGAGCTAATTTAGCTGGAGGCAAAGAGAAACAGCTAATCTGGCTGCTTTTTACACTTGATGAGCTTCAGAGGCACTTCATGCTAAGCTAACTACTCTGTGTTGTGGTTGTAGCTTCATAAATGCATGCACAGATGCATGCCAGAGAGACATGTGAATGGTTATGTCTTTAAAAACAAAGTGGGTACGCATTTCTGCTGTTCGACTGTATCAGATAACTATTTTCCTTATAAAACAACTGTGAAGTAATATAATGAATGTACTATGAACTTCTACCATTTGCAGCATACTCACCATCAGTGGTGGAGCGGGACTGGCTCTTAAGGCGGAGTGAGGGTCTGAAGCGTGTGCGGTCATTGAAGCTCCAGCTCTTCTGGACCTTGGCAGGGCTGCTTCCCTCCATTCCAGCCTCAGCCACTGGAGACCGCCGGTCATTCACTGAAGACGTCTGCCTGTTCTTGATGCTCTGACCTCGGGGGCTCGCCATCCTCACCCGTTCCTTGAAGCTCAGCTTCTGGCTGTAGAGTGCCAATGGGATGATGAGTAGTCGAGAGGGGAGATGAGGGGAATCAGAAGAATAAGAAGGGATAGGAAGAGGTGGAATGACAGGTAGATAACAATATGTTAATGATAGAAGTTTCAGCGCAACAATATAAAAACTTTACAAACTTTCAAAAAAAATGCAGTTGCTTTGCACAATCGTATCATGGAAAAGTCATCATCCAGAACTTTATCTACTAATGTGAAGGACAAGATGGAGAAAGGCCAGCATGCATTACAGCAATGCAGCATGTGCTTTACACGAAATGCAAGCTCACGATGCTGCAGTTGTGTGTTTGAGTTGTGCTTTCATGTATGACAGTGTGTCATGTTATGTGACGAGTTAATAAGCATGTTGGACAAAGGGACATTGTGCAGAATCAAATGGTTATACAGTATGTTGTTATGGTAAATTTTTATTACTTACCATACACTAAACACATCACAGTTTAAAGCCACAGAACTTGCTGCACAATCATTTCCAAAAAATGTGTCATGAATGGGTGGGGTCATGGAAGGAAAAAAAAAAACTTGTACAAAGTGAATGGAAGAGGTGTGGAGAAAGTCACTAGGTGGTAGCTTCTGTGTTTATGCAGCTCTGATGACTTCATGCAAAGGCAGCACACAAGCAACAGGTCTGACTAATTGAGTTCTTTGCTGTTAATGTCGATTGGATAAGATTGGATTAAATGTTCTCACTACTTTCTAAGCCACTATATTTACAGCAGCGGCACAATATATGTAGGACTGAGTCAAAATAAACTATAGCGGATATGTTCATGTTAATAAAGGGCCATGTCACCCAGTGTAACAGTGTGACTTACTCACTGATTCATTATTGGTTTATTTTTTTAAGTTTGTTGGCAATAAAATATATCACCAGAACTACCTTTTAAAGTAATTATGCTTGTAGAGTCAGCAGAATTGTGTGAGTGACAGCGACATGTACCCACTCGTGAAGCATTCTACCACAGAGTTTGCATGAAGGATGCAGGATGTGGAGTGTGAGGTGCTGCATGTGAGGAGCTGAATGAAAAAGCAACTGCGATGCAAAATCGTTTTCACCTCTCCACAGTCACGAAAAGTCTTACTAATGCTACTTATATAATGGTGAATTAAACCTGGCACAAATGTTCTGAGAGCAAATGAGGATTAGAACCAAAATCACAACAGGCAGAAGTAGCGCATTGCTCAGGCAAAGATCAAACAAAGGCAGATAGTGTATTACTACAATGTCTCCCTGCAAGATTTATTGGCTCTGCGCTCTCTAAGGCTGCACAGCCTCCTACAGATACCCATGCACCAAGAATTAGTCAGCATTCCCAAAGAAAGACGTCATGTAACAGGGGAGCAGAAACACTGTGTACCTATGTTTCCGAGTAGTACACCTCCTCAGTAGCTTCTGTTTATTACTATGAATTTTACTAAAAAAAACCAAGGGGAGATAGACATATGATGATGTGTTACATGATGAAGAATTGGAGGAGAGAAAATGTTTTGTGGATGAAATACTGCACTTTGACCCCTTGTTCTTCATATTCTATGTTGCATTATATCAACCTAGACAACTGGCAGTAAAAAGCCTGACATCTCAATGCAATCATTCTTTGTAAGACTGTATGAGGTATGAAATAATATAACAGAGTTTCTGCTGGTGCCTCCATTTGTCGACCACTGACATTTAGAAGCAGCAGAACAAAGGCAATTGAGCTTAGTGGAGGAAAATGAACATCTACAGCACCATCTGAAAAAGGCTACAATTTAGTGACTCACACACTTCATGTCGATATCCCTCATTTAACTATGTGAATTAAGCTGGGCCATGGCAACAAGTGCCTGAGTCACACTGGAACATGTGACCTTAAGGCTGTATGACAAAAAAAAGAATATGTAAATACACAGGTGTATTGAGGCCAGTAACCTTTAGACACACACTTGTGGGTTCACTCAGTATTAAGATGCACACATTTTGTTTTACAGGGACATTTTTTGTCCTGTAGCTTTGTTTTATCACTCTACATACAGTATATGATAAATGAATTTGAAAATTAATAAATAAATGTAGCAAATAAATACAGCAAGACGGCCTCAGCTGGGCTGTACCTAGTGGCTCTCCGGCTCTGCAGTGGAGATGTACTATAGGGGTTTGCAGTCTGGAGCTCTCCTACCTCATTCTTAAAACATGCTTAACATTGCGTGGGATAAATTCTATTGGTGCCTGCAGGCGAAGCTGACTCTCTAAAATGTCAATCTGCTTAATTTGGTTATTGATTTTATTGACTTTTCACATTCTTTGGCTTCTTCCTCAATGCGGGTTATGTATGACACCAAGGCTCAAGGGGGAAACTGTTTGACTGCCTGCAGGCTGCTGTGGTGGTTTGCAGACAAACATTTGCACAGTGTTTCATAACTGCAAACACAACATATTATATCACTCACCGCCTGCATGCTGCACCACCCTACTGATTCTAAAAAGGCATTAGCTAAAAGATTAACACTGGGAGCATTGAAGTGATTAGAAAATGTGGCAATGTGAACACGGAATTAGACAAAATATGATTTCTAATAATTGACTGAAGCAAGAAAATGGTTAATAATTAGAGAAAAATACTGTGTGTGTGTGTGTGTGTGTGTTACTGCTTGTATTTGCCGACCTCAGCATGTGCACATCTTTAGTGTTTAGTGGAGAGGAGAAAAAGCCCCAACCAGACAGATAAAACAATGAATCATAGAGAGTGTCAGTGTAAAGTCAGTCACTATTAGCAGGGCGACAATTCCCTACACACAGCATTTTCCTCCAATTAGGGCGACTTTAGTGACAGTGAAAAGTGGAGCACCAGGAGCTGATCTTCTTCTCTAAAGAGTGCCGGGCATCATTTGAAATGTTTCAGTATTAGTGCAGGCACAATGTATTTCAGCTCAGATACCAAAAAGCTTGATATATATTGTTAAAGCTACGCTAATCAATATTTTCTAAAGGTGCCATGATTATGTGACAGACACAGACACATGGACAGAATGGGGGATGGTAGAAAACTACTGTTTGTAATTTAGCAAGATGTGGAGAATTTAGAAAAAGAATGTTTTTAAATGAGCTTATTACCATTCTGTTTCCCTTTCGTCCGGGTTGCCTTTCACTCATAGAAAAATTCAACTGAACCAAAATGCATCACTACACACAACGAAGCAGAGTTTGATTTCACCGGGCTAAACAAGGTCAGGAGTTATAACAACCTTCAGCTGATGTTTTAAAACTCTACTGTTTGTGTCACTCTAACCACTTATTGACCTTCAAACTGCAAAACCCCCCACAGTGCATTGCTGTGCATTGACTAGCACTAAACACAAAGTTTGTCCAAAGACAAAGTTAGTGACTGGCTAGTAAACACACAAAGTCAAACTTTTCAAAAAGAACTTTCCCTAAATAAGATCTAGCACCACAGCCAGAACCAAAAAAGTATTTGTGTTTGATTCACATGCTTCTGCTTTTGGAGAACTGTGGACTTAATATTCAACATAATGAAAAGACTCAATATTTAATAAAAACAGCCAGTCACAAACCTTGTGGTCGACTCTCCTTGCTCTTTTCTGCAGGGGACAGATGAGAAGAAGAGAAATATATTAGAAAACATCTTGTCATTCACCACAACTTCAGTGTTAACACTGTGCTCAAAGAACCGTACCAGTGTTTTTGCCTGTTTTAGCACATGACTTACAAATCATGTGAACTTTACATTACAGCTAACGGAATTGCAAACCACGCTGATCCCAGCAAATGTATATAAATGTGTGAGGAGAGTAAAGAAGAGGGAATTCTATACTAAAAATGATTTGCACTTAATGTGACTAATTTGCAAAGCTGGAGCCTGATATTTTCTTCATATAAAAGTATTAATACGTTTTTGCACAGATGGAGGACTGTGGATTTTGGCCCACGTAACTTACAATAGAAAATATCTTTTATCTAGGTTCTTAAAAGCCTGTATTAACAGGAGGAATGGTTACAGCCAGCAATACCTGTTTCAGTATTCATATGAGGATCTGACTGTTGTTTTAAGGTAGAATTAAAAGACTGTGAAACTTTAAGGAGCTAAATACACAGGAAATACACTGGTACGGTCCAATAAATAACATGCATTCCAAGCGTAACAGACAATAAGAAACTACAGGCTCACTACAAACATGCAGATCAGTGCAGACTGTACAGGCAAGGAAGCGCTTGCAAAAAGAAAAAGTAGTAGCTGAGTGTCTTGTCACTTTATCACAGTGTCTTTGTTATCAGAGTTCATTAAGGCCATGTAGCTGTAAACTATGGGATGATTTCCCCAATATTTCCAGGCTCCATAGACGGGTTTGTGAGGAATGTCATGTGCACACACAAGGGGGTTCGAAAACAAAGCAGAATAAGAACATAACTCGGAGGTCAAGACGAAAAATTGCTTTTGTGCCATAAATTGCAAGAATTGCAAAAATAATGGATGGAAAATCTTCACATCCTAAGAAGGAAACTTTGGTTGGTATAATTAGCTGCTGATCTAGCGATCTGGTCAGAGACACTTTAATAAGGTGGTGGCCCATTATAAAAAGAGACGTATCTGGCACACATCTCATGTCAGTCTGGTAGATTTAGATGGACACCTACCCTGTTTGAATTGATTAGTGTTTTGTCCCAGGTTGATATGGTTCGTCTACACTGATGTTAAAGGTTTTAATTGAACCGTGGCCTGAACCAAACAACCACAATGAGGCCACTTGAAAGAGGATTCTTGGTCTACCAACAACTGACTCTGGTGAGTGTTTGTTTGTGGTGTGAAAGCAAACACACTAACAGCAGGATGGAATTTATCTGACAAAAGTACAAAGAAAAGATTTTCAGGGATAAGCTCCCCTGCGACTCTTAAGAGGAAAAGCAGATAGGATAATGGATGAATAGAAATATAATTAAATTTAGAATCCGATGCCTGCAACACACTCAGAAGGTTTGGACAGAGGCATGTTTAGCACTGTGCTACATCATATTTGTAATTGTAATTTGACTTCAGCTGCTCAAAAGTCCATGGTCACCATGATGATGATTCATGATGTACCATACATTTTCTATAGGAGACAGATCTGGACTGGAGACAGGCCAGTCAAGCAAACACACTCTGTGTCTACAGAAGGTCTTTTTCATCATTAAACCTGATGGAAATTCTTCCGGGAAACAAACGTAGACTTGTCTGACCACAGAGCATATGTCCACTACCTTTCAGTCTACCTGCCATGAGCATGGGCCCACAGAACAGTGTTTCTGCACCAAATTTATGTTTGGCATCCTCCTTTCATAATGTGTTTGTGAATGCAACAATGGACTGTGTTATGTGATAATGGTTGCGGTGACTATATTCACCAGAACAGCATGATGGTTACTCATGCCTGAGGGCTCAAGGGTCACGTACATTGAACAGCGGTTTCAGCTCTTGGCCTTTACAAACTGACATTTCCCTGAAGTCTCTGAATCTAATGCTGTGCTATTTCGTATTGTTGAAAGAAAATTCCTCCCCATGACAAGAACTTATTCATATCGTCAATATCATGATATTAACAACAGAGGTTCATGTTTGAATATGTTTTATAACAGAGGCATTTCACATGAGGTTAGCAGGCGAAAGACCGCTGACAAGAAGGGATTCAGGCAAATGATAAAATATGGACCTCAGATACTGGTGTGGAGGAAAAGTTTAAATCATATTCTATTTTTTTGTTACTGAATTGTCCTATTTTCCATCCATCCATTATCTTAAGCGCTTGTCCTCATTAGGGTCACAGGAGTGCTGGAGCCCATCCCAGCTGTCTTTGGGCGAGAGGCGGGGTACGCCCTATCGCAGGGCTGACATATAGAGACAAACAACCAGAAAGCAATTTCTTGCCTAATCTATAAGCTGTGTACTGTACATATTTATGTAAATCATTTTGTAACCAGGGTAGCACATATGAAGAAGTAATACCTCTCTGAATATTGCTTTACAAAAAGCCATTTTTTGTTCTGTCTCTACCTGTTCATCTTTATTCATAACATGTGGCTACAGTCTAATAATATTAATGTTGCTTTTTGTTACACTTGAAAATGGAAATGCACACATTAGAAGCATTAAAGATGACACCTTCAAGTGTACTACCCTTGGTTTGTTTGCATTTATCAGTGCGAACTAATAGGCAGCATTTTTTCCCTTTGTCTGGATCAAATTAGCTAAAGCGCAGGTGTGAAAGCCCCCTAATGGTGAAAACATTCATATTGACACTTTGTGGCGTTGTAGCATACAAGTGAGTTTTCTACCCACTTGTGTGCATGCTAGATTTTATGTGTATCTTTATGGATATAATGAGAGACCAAGTTACAGCACATAGAGTACCATACTGTATATGCTCTTGTCCACTCAGTGGGCGCTCATTTTAAGCAAATACAAAAAAGCTTGATTGGCTCATTGAGGCCACAGTTGCTGTCTTAAGTACATATACATGGGGGGTTAATGCTAAAATTGCTGCCTCAGTCAGTGACAGCATTGAAAGTCTCTGGCCCATTGAGCACTTAACTGACTTGACTTAAACACAGAGCGTCTGACTGAGTGTGAGTGTGGAGGGATAAAACATTCATTTATATAATAGCAGCATAACGTCCAGGTTGTTTAGAGAAGAAGTGAGTGTTTTAGCTTAAATTAAAGGAGCCTGGAAATGATTCATCTTCTTAATGCCTGTGAGCCATTTTCTCATAAGAACAAAGAAATTATCAAATCAATGCATTCTACTGTATTTCTGACAAAAAGAACAAAGCAGATACATTAAACCATAAGACAGAGCAACAAAAACATGAAAAGACTGAATTAATTAAAAAAAGATAAATAGAAATGTAAAATGTACATAATTGAAGTGTAACAGAAGATGACTGGAGGGGCACAGACACCAATTACAGACACCAGCTGCCATAGTTGTACCTACTTTGTAGGGCTGCAGGTATGCAACGCCTTCAAGTGAGGCTTCCAGGTAGCAATGGAAACCGAGTTCTCATCAGCCGCATAACTACGCCAAACACACTGCATGCAGAATACACAAAACCAAGAAAAAAGAAAATATAAAAAGAGGAGACACCGAAAGAGATGGAAAGGAAAAAAAAATTAAAGACAACAGAAGTCAAGACCAAAGAGAAAGTCAAAAGGAAGAAGGATGAGGATGAAGAGAATAGAAAAGAAAACAAATTTAAAAAGCTGATTAGTGAAACAAAAAAATCAGGTGTGTCACACGTCTGTAGTTGGGCGGAGGTCAGGCATGGATACATGCCTTCGGGAAGGCAGGAGGCTCTCATAGTGCCTCCATGTGGCGTCCAGGTAGGGCCTGGAGCAGTCGGTGGAATAATAACGCCACGCAGCCTGGTGCAACATGGGGATGGACGGGATGAAGAGGAGCAGGAGATGGAGGTGGCGGAGAGGGGGAAGACGGGGTGGGGGAGAAGAAGCCAAAGAGGAAGGAAGTGGAGAAGCATGTGGGAGGCAAGTTTTTTGAAAGAGCAGAAGGAGAGAAGGAAGAGTGTGAGGAAATAAAGAAGGACAATGTGAGGTGAGCACCATTACAACTCAGGATGAAACAAAATGAGTGTGAGGATCAGACTAGAAGAGGGGGTGGCAGAAAGTGGTGTTTCTGATCTCAACCATAGGAGAGTCTGGAAGGGGGTTACTGAAAACCTCCCAGAGATTAAAGATCTTACTGCAAAGTGAGGATGAGGGGGGCACAGGGCTGGACAGAGTGAAGCTACTGTACGTGCTACAGTTTGTGCTTTTTTAACAGGCAGATTCAGGGGCTTGAAGAATCCATGGAGGAAAAAGAGAAACTGGAGAATGATAAAATCATTTAGGGTTTATCACATTTTTATCCGGCACCGTGCAGTGATGTTTTTGAATAACAGCAACAACTCGGAAAGAATTTCAAGCATCAGCAATAATATGTTTCCACCCTAAAACCAAAGAAATCGAAGAGAGGAGGCTTTACCTGGATGAGGTAGGCGGCTGGGTTTCTCCTTTTCTCAAAGTGCTTCTGTCTGTGCTGCTCCTGGACCTTCAGGGCAAAGCCTGAGCCCAGAATACCCTGGCACAATAATAACAGGCATAAATACTGGATGCATTTCTACGCCAAAGACTCTAGAGTGTCACTGAGCTGCTGAGAAAGGCACTAATGAGAACATCCAGTGTGGCTGTGTGATCAATTTGGAAAGTGTGTACTGTGTTTATTCTGCTTGGAGGAGTAAGTTTGACACTTTGGCAAACCTACCTATTCACCATCTTGCTGAGAATTGGATGAGAACGTCTACATAACCCTTAAGATGTGTTTTGCATGAATTCCTGTGGTGTGTTGGGACAATTCTGCACAGATGCAGGGGTGCCCCAACAATACTGATTTGCTGAACTTTGTCCTATTTGCTGCCTAAACAGCGAGTCTCTGCAATGCTAAGTTTTTATTTTATTTATATGTATTTTTATAGAAGATGTATTTAACCAGGTTTTTAAGGAGGCCTGGCCAAGATGGAACACACACACACGAACAGTACGAAAACCAGTTGTGCAAAAGATTATAATTTTGCTAAGAACAAAATGTTGCATAAGCTTTTAAATTTGGGAGGGCGGGGTCTAAGAATTTATTTATAATGACTGACTTTCTCTGTCTTGTTTGTCCTGTTGTCACCTTGAGTTTTCCAGGCAACAGACAGAAAACCAGTTGTTCCACTCCTTCTGAAACCACAAATTGCTGGTTTTAAATTTCTGCTTGTGTCTAGATTAAACAAATGAGATGCAACATGTTAAGTAGTGAAAGTTAGAAGTGTGTGCAAACTGTTTCCTCTTGCTTCCAGGTGATTAGCTTAACATTCTGCTAAGCCAAGTCAAGCACCTCCTGGCTTTAGCTCCTTAGCTGACACAGACATAAGAGCAGCATCAGTCTTCTCATGTCATCCTCAGCAAGAAATCAGTTGATTATGCTGAATTCTGACCCACATAGTGGACTTCCTTCTTTCTTCTTCTTTCTTTGAATGAATTTCATTCCACATACAACATTGCACATTTTAAATATTTCAAAACCCACACTGTTTCTATCCATGTATACACTGGACACAGTTCTGGTTCCCTGCCCTGAGTGTAAAAAAGTAACATTTAAACTTTAAACCTAATCAGTTAAAATTTTCAGTGAAAATCCCCTTTAGCTTAACCTCACAGACTGCAATCAAATAGAAGGCAGACTTATTAAGATAAATGATAGCAGTCTCGCTGTGTAAATAACCTGACTGGTCTCTCAGGAGAGAATGAATAAAATCTCTTCCTCTCTGGACATCAAAGTGAAATTAATCACTCTAAGAGTTCAGACTTACAGCTGGCAAAGCAAAGAACGAGATGCCCAGGAGGGCAAACCCAGCGGACAGCATCCGTCCTGTCCACGTCTTTGGTGTCTTGTCCCCATAGCCAATCGTCGTCAGGGTGATCTGTCGACACAAATAAATGGTTACAAACTCCCAAAGGTGCTGACATGCATCAGAATGAATCATAAATAAATGAAATGTTAACTTGGGAAAACATAAAATGTGGTTCTTGTCGTCCTTTATAGACCTACTTAAGTCACTGAGTGTGACCTGTAAAAATACATTGAGGCCATTTTGACATTTGTACACCTTTGACTGACTGTAGAGAGGACTGAAATGTCTGGAGGAGCCAACAAAAGATGTTTCCATAAAAGAAGTAACAGAGTTAATAGTGATAATGAATCCTAGTGATGGTACTCAGCACATCAAAATATGACTAGTGAATAGAGCCTTTTACCTGCGTTCAGCAAAAGCCTGAAAAGTAGCATTTAAAGCAGCCTGTGCTCTATTTAATGACATGGCAAATGAAGATGGCTGTGAACTGGAACTGGCACTTGCTCGCCTTCAGTTCTCTGTCTGTGTTATTTATTTTCTAGACACACATCCATCTATCTATCTATGCCTCTTTTTCAGCAGACTGATCACTCAGTGGACCATCTTTCTGCCACGCATGACTGCCACGCATGACAAAGCCGGCTGCAGCCATTTGGTACTATTATGGGTTTTTTCAGCCAGTATGAAAATGGCAGTTAATGGAGCCTTGCCGGGCTAATGTTTATAGAGAAGCTGTCAGTTCTCAGAGGCAATGACAAAGCGAATAACAGAATAAAATCAGCATGGACGCTAACTTTCAGCATCCAGTGCAAGGCACATTTATCTGAAGAGGAAACAGTATAGACATACAGTATGATGTAAAGACATGTAACTCTGAGTTCTCCAGTTGCCCAAAAAACCAGCTAGAAAAATTCATTCAAGAAATCCATAGTTACAGATATTGTCTGGCAGCTGTTAAAGCCATCAAGTCAATTAGGTTTTTTTACTGAATTTTATTGCTCCAGACTCACCGTGCCCCACCACAAGGCATCAGCATAGGTAGCAAACTCCTTGTTGAATTTGTTCTCCACGAGATAGACGAGGAACGAAGAGAAGATCAGAACCAAGAAGCCAATGTACCAGGCGGTTACCAGCTCCTGCAGAGGCAAAAACTGTCATTCAGAGTGTAACCAGGGAAAAAAAGATAATTTCATTCAGAATAGTAGTTCCTGAATTCTGATCACGAAGCACATGTAGATGTAGATGACTGTTCAACCTCTTCTACCCTCTACCCAGAAGAAAATGTTACTGCTCAAAGCTTGGTCTTCTCCAGCTTGGGAGACAAAATGATGGCTGTCATTGTAGCATCATTTAAGTTTCTGCTTTGTGTGTTTCTGATGTGTTAGTCCTAAAATTCACCAGGAGAAATAGGTGAGAGGTAAGGAAAATAGCTTTAATGGTTCCTTTTTTTCTCCAAAACATACAATATATCAGAAACATGTCACACAAATTGGAAGCTAAAATGAGGCTGAAATGAGAATCACAGTTTTCTCTCCCAGGCTGTAGAGGAGAATGCATGAGCAGTAATATTTTCCTCTGGGTACCAACTAGTATGCAGGGATGAAGAAGTACTCCTTTACTTAGTAGAATCAGTATTACATCAGTATAATGATACTGTGATCATAACATACCATAACTAGTGGAACACGTCTAACTACACTATATACAGTCAGGTACATTAATCCAGTGCTTTGTCATTGCCTATAATGTTATTTCATTTTTGTAAAATACTGGATAATTTTATCTCTTTAAATTAAACCATGTGAAAGATACAAAGTGAGAATCACTTTAGCAGCAACTATAATGTTTTACTTTATGTAAAATACATGAAAATTAACTAGTATCTATGAATAACTGTGGTAGAGTAAATGGTAGAAGGTGGAGTTACTGTACTTCCTACCACGGGTAGTAAAATTATGCCGTCAGGAGTCATAAATTGAATTTAATTTAAATGGAGCTCATACGGTATATTTCTGTCAACTAGATCAACTCTCAGGTTGGGGTTAGACATTGTATTGTTTTATAAGTTCGGATCAAGTCTGGTTATTCACAAATGTCTTTTAAAAAACATTTTCTAAATCTGACTGTACCAATCGTCTCGGTTCATGTGTGGCTGGGACTTCAGATACACAATCTCCATCGGGAAGACTGACCCATACAGGGGGCAGTCAGTTTGCTCAGTTAGCCTGGCTAGGCAAAAAAGACCTCAGATCAGAGTTTCTAGGTTTATTGGCTTTATCATATTAATTTTTCAGGGACCTTTTACAAAAACATATTCCCACATAAATAGAAGAAGTGCTTTGGTTTAGATTGCGCTACAAGCTGCTTTCCATCTGGTCTCAACACCCCTAGGGTTCAGCCAGGTTTGGGGCTGGGTGAAGGTCTCAGTTTTAGTTCTGCAACCCCCAGAACTACACAACCCTCCACATACCAGAGTTATTAACTCTAGGTGCCCAGCTCAGTTGTGTTGCTGTTACTACAGCTGGCTACACAACACAGCTGGCCACAGTCTTTCACCCACCGCTTCAATCTGACTGTTGCTAATTAGCATCCCACTGGATGCAGAAAAATACAGAGACACATATTTCAAGCCTGAACAAAATGAATGAAACTATATGTGTGGCTAGAAGCCATTAGAGAGAAAATGCATTTTTTGTAATGTAGATGAGCCAACCCTTTAGGCTGAATCAGCGGGGTGTGACAATGAAAACAGAGTTTCTATTGCTTCATAATTGGTTATTTCTGGGTAATTTGTTTCACTGAGAACCTATAGTAGAACTAATTGCCTCTGCAGAAATTCACATAAATCATCTACACTGGTGCAAAACAGTGCCAAATGGAGGACACTGCAATTCTCTTATTCGCTACACATACAGTCTTACGGTCTTGTACCTTTTCATTTTGAGAATGCAATGTGTATTATTCAGCCTGAATGTGTAGCTTTGAATGATCGAGGTGAAGCACAAATGGAAGAGGTTCACTGGCGTAAGAAAGGCAAGAGACACATGAAGAGAGTCAGACAGTAAGAGCTGGACAGAGCTCTACATATGTCAATACCTCAGCATCTAATACATATTCTACAGCAATATCTGGTCAGCACCTTTCTATAATAAATTGTATAAAATATGATAGTGAAATTTAATTGAACACTACTGGATACTGTGAACACTAAGGTCAGACCCTCATCTCAGTTACATTAACGATCAAATACAATCTACTAACTAATGACACACAAATCATTGAATTGTTCTTGTCTATACTATTAAAACAATCACAGTGTAGGTTGATAAAAAATATGTGAAAGGCTTATGACATCAACAAAAGCTAACTAGAATCAGCAGTTAGCACACTGGACTCTGAAGCCCGTTTGGAGGTGTGAACTACAATGACTTATAAAAACTCTTGAAGCTGCTGATGTGAACTACGCCTAGCAAAAAAGAGATCTCAGAGAACCTACAACCTTTTAATTGACCTTTTAGTGAGATACAAATGAAGCCCAGAGGAACAGCTACAGCCTCAAGAGAATCACTGGTTCTGCTTAACTACTCACAAACTGTTAACTATTCACAAATCGATCATATCAAAAATCAGTGTCATGATCTGGGGCTGCTTTGCTGCCTCTGGATCTCTTCTGTGAGGGATGGTCCAAAATTCTTTCTAAACATTGTGCAGGTCTGGCCTGCAGCTACTGGAAGTGTTTGTTTGAGGTTACTGCTGCCAAAAGAGGTTATTAAATCCAAGAGTTTACTCACTTTTTCCACTAGCATGTACATGTGTATAGGAAATAAAAACATGAAAGACTGTTTGTGTGTTAATAGTTTACAGTAGGCACACTGTGTTTATCTATACATGTGGCATACTGTACTTTTGGCCAGGTACAGTATCTACAGTGTACTGTACATGGGACAGCATTGTGGTGTTGCAGCTGGAGGACAGTGTGTAATCAACCAACACCAAGAAACCCTGCCAGTTCCCACAGGTCTTGTTCTGTACCTATAACAAAAGATCATTCATCACCACTGCCCACCTTGCTGTGAGCGTAGACCACAGAGCCCAGCAGCTTCCAGGTGCCTCCTCTTCGGTCCATTCGCACCATGCGTAGGATCTGCAGGAAGCGCAGGCTCCGTAGGACCGAGGTGGCGAAGATGTTACCTTGGCTACCCGCTGACACCACCGCCACTGATGCTATCAGCACTATGATGTCTGCAGGTCAGAGAGGAAACACACACACACACAGATCTGCTCATCACCGGAAAGACAGAAATCTTCAATGTGAATGTTCCTGAACAAGTAATCAATTAGATTATTTCTTGCATTGTTTATAAATAATTTTGTGATTTACTTGAATTTAAAACTTTACTTAGATAGTCAAATCACTTCACTGGCTTCAGACAATGGCTTTCTGTACCTGTACCTAACTGCATCTAGTTACTGTGGCACTGTGTGCTCCGTCTGATCTGCTGTGACAGATCACAGCTAGATCTATAAAAACTGCATGCATATATAAAGCTAAACTAAAAACCCTGTGCCTCAAACTGTGACAGAAGAAAAGAGTAATTATATGCACATCACATGGCTGCAAGGCTATTTGAAAAGACAGCAGTGAAAAAGTAACACCTCCACACTAACTCCAAGCCATAGATTTATTCAAATATGGCTGCGTTTCAGGTCAGAATGTTTCAGCATGTCGCCTTCATGCTGCAAAGCGTGAAAACAGTGACAGACATACAAAAACATCAACATACAATAGCGCAGACAGGCAGATATACACCCAGAGATTTGACTACAGAGGAAGTTCACAGAGAAACCACACAGACAAACTGATAACATCAAACCCACAAAGAGCACAGACGACTAACGCTCTTGCAACTTGAAGAATAACATTTATTTTCTCCTCATTCCCCCATCGCTCTGCTTTCCAGAAGAGCTTCCATTTCAGTGACACGCCATGTGAAACTCTACCCTTGAGTAGTGTTAATTTGTTCACTGTGTGCAGAAGCCTTTGCCTCATATATAACTGTGTCTCCAGTTCCTGCCCTTCCACTGAACCCATTTGTGAGGGAGAAAATGCTGAACAAAGTGTGGCTGATGCTATAAAAATTGTACTAGTTGACCCGTAGTGGAAAGAGGGAAAAGTCAGCAGCAGCGCCATTAAAAATACATTAATGACACTCAGGGGATAAGAGTTGCTGGGGCCCCCTTTTGGAGCTTCAGCAGGATCCCTCCCTTTGAAGGTACAGAGATGGAAAAATTGGAGAGAAATGAATGGCAGAAGGTTAAACGTGTGTGTGTGCATGGTTATGTGCATCTCATATGAATGTGCGTTGTCCTGGTAGGTAACCAGGTAACCATCTGTCAAAGAGGCTGAGATACCTCTGCTAGCACTCCGCATACGGCTTAAAGCTTTTTTCCCTGCTGTTTTGCTGCTTGTGTTTTTTTCTGTGCAAATGAGGAGGCATGGGTTTGTGACTGAGAGCAAATCCACTATGACTCCAGCATTAGAACCTCCATGTCTAGTTATTGCCTTCCATTTGCCACATACTGCATGTAGGCATAAGGGGCCAGTATCGCCCATAATAACTGGTTGTTGGGTGGTTGGATAGCTTTCCGACTTCAGATTGGATTCACTTTCAACCATAACTTTCTGAAAGACAATCTGATATCTCTCTACGGCTCCTGTTTTGTACTATTTGTGGCACTTCTCATATGACCAGATGCAATACTATGAATGTGTTCCTGGAGGAAGTGCACCGATGCACCGATGTTCTTACCGTAGGTAAGACAAAATGCATTGCAATAGTTTGAAGCCATATATCTTATCGTAGTACATAAGTCCATATAATGTCAATGTACTGTGACCAGAGGCACAAAAAAGACATGTTAGAAGTGAAACAAATGACTTTGCCATCTAATTGCTACAGTATCCAAATTGATTGATTTCACTGCTGGTGTCACTGATTTCCCAAGCTGCCTCCCAGTACACAGTGCCATTGTTTCTGTAAATCAGAAGATTTTATGTTACTACACATCCTCTGGCACACCGTTCCAGGACATCTACACCTACATTTCTTGAGATTGGCCCCCAGTGACTGATGGGAACTGTGTGCAGCAGGAGTCATTCAGTCACATTGTCAATATCTGTGTTTCATCCTCAGGGAGTGCCCATACACAACAATATAGGTCCTAATGGATTTTAAATGACTCCAGTGGACAAATCACCCCTTCAATTTATGAGTTAATTCAGGTCACTCTGGGACTCAGATATGTACAGCTACATAAACATACTACAGTTGTATAAAGCAGAAACTACACATAGTCTCACACAGTCTCAGTAGCTGTTACCAGTTAAGAATGACTAAAGAGTACAAAAGACAACCAGACAGGGGTCACAGAGCTACTAAAATAGCTTTTGCTCACACTGGGTAAAATTCTGCAAGTGAATGGATGTTTTGAATACACTGAGTTTCCACAGAAGCACTAAACTACTTCCCTTGTCGAGAATAACTTTGGCACTAATTTGACTCTGTACTATTCCAGCCAAGTTGTCAACATGCATCTTTGATAACGACTAATTGAGGATCCCCACTGCCACAAATAAACTGGTTTCCATCTGGCATGGTCCGCCAGCAACCAGTTTGAGCAACTTTACAGACGACTTGACTAAATGGTTTAAGTTCTGGGCAAAATCATTTGTGGCAATGGTAACATTACACCGGAAAGGAAAAAACATTTCAAATTAATGTTCAGCTGACTGAAAACTAAATGTTTGCTCATATGTTTTAAATGTAAAGAGAGTGACTCATTATGGATCATTATTTTTCAAATAGTATAATAAATACTGTAGTACTGACATGAGGTTGCCAGCAAAGATGATGAATGTATCTTGATGTGAAAACAGTAAGACAACAAATAGCTTAAAAATAATAATAATAATAATAATATTATTATTATTATTATTCCACTGTAAAAAATATTGGCGCATGTCAAAACTTTTGAAGTAGTGTTTTTTGATTAATATTTCCATATTCTACAATTTTATACAAATTCCTATGATTTTTCTAAATGTTATACTAGATTCAATCACAGTGCAAAAGGCACAATTAGAGTTTATATAGAGACGTGTACATACACAGTGATAGGGTTTCTCTCTGTAAGATGCAAGCACACACAGGAAACTACATTTTTTATTAATTAGGCTTCTGGTTGTCAAAGCGACAAATGCATGACATCAGGACTGGTCATCACGTTTACCTGCACCACCTCTGCCTACGACTCTATTGCTCAGGTAATTTGAGTTGAACTTGTGTTGTCTTTCATTTCCTCACTTTATCCTATCACTCCTTATTTTTCACGCTCTCTGTCACCCTGCCTCGCTCTTGCTCTTTCTCACTTTATTTTCACCCTTTTGGTTTTTCCACGCATTCCCTCAGTGCTGGCTGATTACAACACCCGCTGCAAAGGGTGACGATGGGTGCCGAAGGTGCCCTGCGTAACCTTTAAGTGCTGCAGTCCCTCCCATGAGCACCCTACTGTAATTTCCAAGAAGGAGCAGAGAGACCCATGTCTAAACAGTGGAAAGAATAAAAGGCAGTTGCAACCTCATTACGTAAATGCTCTCTGCTCTTATGAGCTCTGACCACAACTGAACGTGACACACGCAAACTATGGTCAATAGCGTGCTGTGGAACTGTGCTTATGCCTCACATCAAATTGCGTTCACAGAGAGGACAACCACGCTCCACTAGAGGGCAAGTAGAAGGCATTAGAAAGGTGCAATAAAGAAGGAAAGGAAATGATACGTCTGCTGGGGAAAAAATGACTTTCATGGGGGGAATTATACCTGTCTGTCCACAGAGAGAATCAATATAAAAAAGGGCCTGCTCCCAAAACTTACCTATCACACAAAAGGGCTTTCTGGCAAAGCGCAGTCGTCCCTGCCATCCTCTGTAGCGACAGCAGCATCCTGCTGACCAGATACGGATGATGTACTCCAATCCAAACACCACAATCATCACAAACTCCTGTTCAACAAGACCAAAGGCAAAGTGTTAACCACGGTAATAGAGGACGCTAATGTGTTTTTCCAGGCATTACATGTTAGTCATAACTCGCCATTGTAGATTAGAAACACTGTTCATCGTCACATATTATTAAACATCATTAATGTATTTGTCATTGAAATGGACACTAGGTTGATCTACTACTGTATCTGATAATGACTAAGAACAACCCTCTGTTAATGCACACGCTGATTCAGCTTCCATTAGATAATAACGCTGATGCAATTAGCGCAGCGCAATTTGTAAAATGGTAGCTACAGCTGCAGGGGTAATTGTGTGCACTAAATGCTCCACTGTACAAAAAAAGACCCCTTCTTTCAGCTAGAGGCGTTTGAAAAACATATGTTGAATCATACTAAGAGTTTCTCTTAAAGGCATTTTTGTTCTTGAGGTATTCAGTCCTTTCTGACTTTCTTCCTGAAGGCAACTTTGAACTCCACTTAGTGTCATTAGTATCTTAAGTAAAGCTAGTTTCCAGTTTGAGGGTGGACACTTAAACACATCAGAAGGTCTGCTATTTATTTGTTTGTCCTGAGGCTCCCTAAATGGGTTTGTCACAGACAAACTAATGCTGTTTGCAGTTGCTCTTGTAATTTTAGCCATCCTAGCAGCAGGCTGGTTAGTTCTCCCAATAAAACTAGTAATTTAATACAAATTAATAGTAATGTAATGGTAAATTAAATAACTTTGACAGTATGGCACTTGATATTCTTGACTCTTGATAGTCTTATGATGTGTTATGTTATGTTGAAATAATATTTGTTGAAAACACAAAATTCCCATATGATGGTTTGCGGTGCAGGAAGTTAACACATTATTCTTACAGGTTCAGTGCAGTCAGTTGTTTCTCTAAATGTTTACATTGACTAAATGTATTGTCATGGTTTCCAGGCTGGCTCTCTGGTCTTTGCCTTATTTGGTCATTTCCTGCTCACCTCTCACTCCTCACTGTGCTCACTCAGATCATCAGTGTTATTAGTTTCACCTGTCTAGGGCACCTTATAAGCAGGTGTGCAGCCTCAGTCCCCTGACACATTGTTGCCTCTTATGGTGAAAACTCTCCAGCCAGCTTGATGCCTGATAACCTTTTAACTTCAGTCTGAGCTTGCCTGACGTTTGACTAAGTCCAACACTGAAACTGTTACATTTATACAAAAAAACAACGTATAATTAGAACAGTTAATTGCGAAATGTTTGGAAGATTTCATAGATTTTATTTTTGAAGAGAGAGGTACTGGAAAATGTAAAGATTGTTCCCAAATAATGACTATTTAAAACAAACCGATATCAGAAACAATATAATGATATTACATTTGTCATATTTATTTCTTTAAACATAGCAAACATTTTCATACTACTACTTTTTTTCTGAAACAAATTAGGATGTAGTTATGTACTGGCCAGAAAAATATGTCAAATGTAATAGAGGCTATTTTAAATAGTGATTTCATGAGAGCCAGTACTTCAGTACCAAGCCGATACCAGAGTTCCAAAAGCATACTTGTTTTCTGTGGCATTCATGGTACCTAATGTAGTAGTAGTAGTAGTAATGCAACATGTGGAATGCTGGTTTGCATGTTTAGCAACAGGTTTGCTGCAAATCGTGAAAACACAAATGTGCTGATGTTGAGAAGGAGAGACAAGACTAAAACAGAAAAACGCAGCCAACCATGTCTGAAGCTCTTCAAAGGAACAGCAGAACAAATGCTATGCTACAATAATTATAATTGTTGGCACAATATTGTTTTGTTAAAGCCTTAAAACAGTAAAGCCTTTTTATCACTTGAAGGCTCCATCCCACTCCTGTCGCAGGAATGGAATAAGGCAAAAGTAAGTGAAAAAAAGTTTTGTTTTTGTTCTGGTTTCTTACCAGAATGAGAAGACAGTAGGAGGAGAAGTCTTGATGAGCCGGTATGGTTGAGAACACAGAGAGCACCAGGCAGCTGAAGACCAAGATGAACCTAAACAAAAGACAAATGGAGAACAATTAGCACGGCGTACACACACAAACACACGCACCTCTGAATTTACCACACTGACCAGCAGCTCAAAATCGCAGATTCCAAAACATGATTACCCCAGGTCTGTTTAGTGAAGTTAAAGTTACTGTACGATGGCTCTTGATCGTAAATGATGAAAAGACATCTGTGTTTATCATCTCAGATCTCCTGTTAAGTCTGCTGAAGAAAAACCAGTTGACATTGTGTGTGTACTTTCTTTAAACTGCTGTCCAAGTAGAGGCTTCAGCAGAGTAGGGATGACTTCTTTCAGTCATGCCCTGCTTTATGTTTGTACAGTTACAATTTTACTTCATCTTCATGAATGGAAAAACATTTTTTCACTGAATGAAATAAAAATAGATGATATGATGTCAATGATCAAATCTGATATTTTAGATACATCACTCAGTGAATATGCACTAATAAGAGAACATCTATCACCACTGTGTTTCAGCTTTTGCAACTAGTTTACCATCATAAAACTACAGAGCCAGATGTTGTACAACTGCATTTCTTAAGACAGAATCTTCACTGCGGCTCTATTTCTCAACTATTTGTGCAGTCTGGCCTGCTTTAAAACTAATATAACTAATATAATCTCTTTGTGCTTGCAAAAGTTCAATTACTGACAATATGACATTGGCTCTACTCATGTCCACAGCTGCAGAGTTAGAGACAGGAGGCTCCTAATTGTCAGCTTCTTGGTGCCAAATTGACCTTAGATTATCAGAGAGCTGAAAGGAAGTCTTTCATGCTTAAAAATGTGGAGTCATAAGGATTACATCCAGCGTGTTGCACAATGTCTGTGTGAAAATGGTGGGTGTGCAGAGTGGGTCACTGTCTCAGAGCCTACAGTACAGTACAGGACTGTGCTGTCCCAACCCCAGTGAGGCCCTCGCTGACATCCACAGAGCCCAAATGGAGGTCAACATTTTACACAGCAAGGAGGGTGGCTATGTCATTAATTTCACCACCCACTGGTTCTCCTCCTGCTCTATCACATGACATGCAGAGCTGCTGGACATTCTGAGAGAAATTTAAGCACAAAGTATCAAAAGTTTGAGTTTTATTCCGTTGGCATTTCCAAAGATTTGAATAATATGAATTCGAGTTGAGGAAAACATCTAGTGACAAGCATTGTAGTGCTGTCAGATGAAAAGCAAGCTCCTTGTTACCGGCAAGACCTACGCCTCTCGCACTCGCAAGGTTGTCAGACCGAAAATTACACAGTGACAAGTGAATCAATTCCCTTCATCTACAGCCTAACTTGTGTTTCCATTTTGAATATATTTACTTTAAAAGAGGATAGAGAACTGCTAAAATGCACCCTGACAGCATCATTAAGAACTCAACAAAGTTCACTAATTAATACCAAAAACCTAATAGTCTCAGCTGGCCTTGGTCCCCACGTGTTATGATGCCCTGCTCACACAGTCGGCAGAATTCACGTGGAGTGTCTCGCTCTGCACTTCAGCAGAATGAAGGCTCTTAACCTTTCAAAACGGCAGCGGCTGAAAATTAAGATGGCTTACACATGCACGCAAATACGCATCCTCACATTAACAACATAGAGACGTCTGTCCTTCCACCCACTCACCCAATCACTGTTTTTCGAATGCACCCCACCCCCTCCACTCACATTTACACAGAAAGAGACCCAGAGCCAATGAGCAAATAAGTGCACATAAGTGCTGTTCTGATTTAACTGATTTGTCTGGAAAATGAGGTGCAAGGCTAATGACTGGTGTGTGTGTGTGTGTGTGTGTGCGCGTACAGCAACAGCACATTATAGCCTATCATCTGTCATCATTTTAAATTTGACTGGTGGATAAAAGCAGACAGCACCTCTATCATCCTCTTTGTTACCTGTGCGCAGGGGTGGCACAAAAGGCCGGGCACAGACCCATGGTCGCCTCCATAACAGCGCTGAAAGGGGGTTGGTGGATGACTTGTGAATATCAGAACCTCTGTGCATTCAGTTTGAGTCTTCCCTTGACAAGTAACCTCCCAGATGTCCACAAACCTCCCCTCTCCAAATCTGTGCACCAGTTTGACCTTGCATTCAAACATTTCAAAACCCACTTCAGTCTGTGTCAGGTTTGGATTTAATCTGAAATATACACTGTAGAAAAAGAATCTGATTTGGTTTGTTACTGGGATTGTTGATTACAAATGAAGATCTTCCTCACATGACACATAATGTCCTCTGATGCTGTCCATGGTCCTGAAACCTAAATCTGCTCCTGCATTTGATCAAACCAGTGGTGGTGAACATTAAGGTTTAGTGATAGCACAGACGAAGTGCAACCATGATGGTGCTTCATCCACCCTATTACCCTTCCTTTTAAACTACAGCGTGTCTGTGTCTGCCCATGCTACATTATTAATAATATAAAGTATGTATTTGTCTTTTAGTATTGCAGAAATGAATGCATTTTATGATATTGTACAAAGAGAAGATAACACAATGTGTGTACTGACGGATGTCATTCAAACCTGGAAGGTTACAAACATTTAAAAGATCAAACAAATCAAGAGGGCTTAGTTTGCATAGTGTTCCACTATGAAACACAAAGTGTGCATATACTGTTCACAATTGATTGATTTAATGTATGTTGTGAACATTTTACTATAATGTCAAAATGAGTGAAAATACTTCTAACACAGTATCAGATAATGCCTTAGTTTCCCACAGAAAATTCTCAGTTCTAAATGAGATACGCGAGGTCGCAGTGACCTTGACCTGTGACCACTAAAATCGGATCAGTTCATCCTTGAGTGTAAGTAGACATTTGTGCCAAATTTGAAGAAATTCCCTTATGGCATTCCTATAGTGTCACGTTCACAAGAATGGGAGGAATGGATGGGATGAACATGAGGTTACAGTCTCGATGACCTTTGACAGCCAAAATCTAATCAGTTCA
Organism: Sandelia bainsii; assembly: GCA_032362345.1. Classification (NCBI taxonomy): domain Eukaryota; kingdom Metazoa; phylum Chordata; class Actinopteri; order Anabantiformes; family Anabantidae; genus Sandelia; species Sandelia bainsii. The sequence goes on along the minus strand of JAUMHL010000001.1, from coordinate 24,457,356 downwards.
TCCAAGTGGAGATTTATGCCAAATTTGAAGTTATTTCCCTCTAAGCACTCCTGTCATACCTGAGGTCACTGAAATAAATGTTACTTGCTCTGATGTATAAAATGAGCGTATGGTTTATTTTTCTGACACATGCACAGTCAGTGAATTAAGGCTGTGGAAAGTCCATGTGGACACAAGTTTTTGGGCTGCCTGTGCTCATCTGACCTGACCCTCACGGACTGGGTTGGTGATGAAATTTTTGCTGTGGATACAAATAAGGACATTTCTGAAGCAGAAAATATGAACTGCCTTAATAAGCAAGTAATCTAAATACAATGGCTTCAAGTTGCTGCTGAAAATTCTCAGTTTTTTCAATTAAAGACCGCTTGTCCTCTCGCATGGCATGTGTAACTTCTTCACAAGAATAGTGTCAAGACCACTGAAATAAATGTTATAAATAAATACTTTTTTGGGCTGCACACGCACATCTGTAGAGAGTCCTTCCTGACTCTCATGGCCTGGGGTGATGAAACTGATGTCATGGATACAGTCACGCGGATGCAGAAAGTATGAACTGACCCTAACTATTTACAGCACTTACTTCTTCTACTAAGCGTTTTTTAAGTTCTAAATAAAGCTAATTAAACACTAAGTACTAAACTCTAGGAAAAACCCCCAAAACAAAACAAAAACTCTGCAACACAATAAAAAACAGTGTAAGCAATATAAATAAATGAATGTGAATATTAATAGAGGAATGACTTCAGAAATAATCAATTATCTAAACAGTGTTTTGAGCTGACTACACAGAAAATATATGTATGTATGTAGTGTGAAACTGGGACACAGGCTTAGTGTAAGACCATGTCACTGGATGCAGGTTAGAGTTCACCGCTTGGTGAGGGTCAGTTTACTTGTGTGCTTTGGCATAGCTTAGGTGCACATATAATAAAAAAGTACCCTGTTTTCATTTTTCTTTAAGTATCATTAGTGAATTTATGAGGAGAGTGAGGACATCTGTTGTAAAAGTGTCTGTCTTGTTAGCAGCAGAGAGATTATGTTGTTGACAGTTAACACATGTACAGTACATAAATCCTTAAAACAAATACTATGAGCTTTAGGTTTAAGGTTCGGGGCCGTCAGACTTTTAAAGTGTTTTGTGCTCAAGCTAAAAAGGTGAAAGATAAAACTTTTATCTCCACAGTTCATCAGAGGTCATCTCTTAGTTCAAAAAGCAGAGCCAGACATCATTCAAAAACATGTCATCACTGGCTGGTGACCTAAGGCCATGACCTCATGACCTCTGATTCTTCCTGGGAGGTCACAGATTTACGTTCCTCCACACAGTTGTGTGCTGCACCTCCTAAAATTCTTTGCGTTCACCCTGACACTGTTGGTCTATTCCAGCAGCGATGGACCTTCTCAGTGCACTCAGCACATTTCTGAGTCTTACATGAGGGGAGGAGTACACTTTAAGAACACGTCATACACTTTAGACTGTTTAAATACTGCAATTACATTCCCTGCCCTCGCAGTTCTTTCAGCACAGTCACAATATGCATATTCACAAACACTCTAAATCTGCAAACAGTGTGTGCGTTCATGTGCTCTGTACAAGCTCTCGCAGCCGCTTATGTGTTATAAGCCACAGTACACACAGGACAGTGAGCCGGGGGGAAACCAGTGTGACTGTAAATCTCAGAGGACGACGCAAAAAGATCAGTGATGACAGAACAATTTCCATAATGCACCTGGGCTCTTTGAAAGGCTGAGCCAGGGATGCACTCCGTATTTTATCGAAAAGCAGCAGCAGGGTGGGTGGGTGGAGAAGCGGGGACGGGCATTGTGTCTCTCTCCTTCCACCTTACGCTGATGTTATGCTTCCTAGTCTGCGTGAAACATGAAAAGAGAGAATGTGTGTGGAAGATTAGATGAGTGCAAATCAACTTGCAAAGTTGGCTCTAAAAAGCAGCAGGGTCGAGGATTTTCATGCCATGTGACTATTGATACAGCGAGGCGTTTACAAGGAGCTCTGTGGCTTCATTAGCTGCACACAGTGTAAAATATGAAATATGACCATTTCAATAACACGGGAAACACACAGCACAGGGAAAATAATGCAGGACAGTCTCATCTGTGGGTGAGCTGTGCATCCACACAACAGAAAGTACAGTGTACCACCACAGTATACCAGAGTTCTCACTGGAATATCACATATCAATATATATATTTTCAATGACGTCTGATTTTGTGGTGGGGCTGCCACGCTGTTTATGTTTGGGATAAGGAAAGGGCGTTTAAAGGAAGTTCTCTCCACCACAATGAAAGGTTTCAAATACTGTTTGGAACAGCCTGCAGAGTGAACAGATGACAGGCATCTTGTTGTTTGCTAAAATTTCCACTTACAAGTTTTTGCTCTTCCCCTGCTTTTTACGTCATTTCATCAGACTTTTTTTCTGTGTTTGGCTTTTGTACAAGCGCACAGCCTGAACCTACAGTATGAAGCTCTGAATGTTTTGAGAGTAATCAGACTCTAATTTGTTATTATATCCACGAGACACATTGTTACCAAACATACTCAGACAAGTGTACCTCTCCTGACAGGTTCTCTGGAAGGAGGAAGGACTACATGGAGAGTTTGTCTGTAATAAGTTTCACTGGCTCTTCTCTGCCTGTTGACGTCACTACAGCTTTGTGTGTTACCACAGGTGAGAATTATACAAACAACGGGTTCAATTGATTATTTTACATTGCTCTTATGGCAGGCGATCAGCTGCCGGGCCCAGCAGCAGCAGTGATTTGGATAGAACTTCAGTTAAATAAAAATAAATATATTAAGTAAGAGTTAATACTAACAATAAAACTCCTACATACTAAATACTAGGAGTCTTCCATCCTTGGAAGGTTCCTACAAGGTTCTGTCCTTGACTCCTCCTGTCCACATGTCGAAGTGTAGCAAGAGGCCAAGTTGCTCTCAGTGGGTCAGACCAGTGTCTTGCATGGTGGCTCTGCCATCAGTGCGTAAATGAGTGGACGTGCTTTGGGTACGGGTAAGGTAAGGTAAGGGTAACGGGTAAGGTAGAAAAGCACTTTATAAGTGCAGAACATTTACCATTATGTATTGTACATCTTACTCAAGCCAGATCAAGCAAAAGTCCTGACTAACAGAAGCTAGCTTAACTTCAGCCTTGATGACAGCATGTTCACACCAAAACCAGGTGATTCCTCCAGACTGCTGGTGTAACATTAGGTTGCACAAGTAAGTCAGCACATCATGCAGCTGAAAAAACTACAGACTAACTGCAACCCATCTCCTGCACCAAGCTGTGTGCTCCCTGGCAGGATAACTATCGTAAAGTTCCGACAGAAAGGCTCATGACAGTGATGCTTGCTATCAAATGGCAGTCAGCAGTTTGAGGAATGCTTTACACTACACTAATTAGATATTAGATATTTTGCAGCTATGTTTGAAACGTCTGAATCTAGCCCTAACTGGTATCACAATGTATAACAAATTACTCCTTCATCTTATCTCATTTTCCACTGTGCCCCAAACAAGTAATTAGTGCAAAAAGGAGGTGAACAGCGTGAGGCATCCTGTAAAGCCAGTTTGGGAGCACAGGAGATGGAGATAACTGCACAGCTGGACAGAGATAACAAAGCTCAAGTCCAAAAAAAGGAACACAAGAGGAAAACAAGAGGAGCCAGTGTAGGAGCATGCACATAACCCCAATTCTATTACAAAAGCAAAATGAAAAGGAGCAACAAGGAGATAAAACCGCAGAGAACACCCACGGTGCACAGCTATTTCACACGCATCCCTTATTTCAACACATCTAAGAGACCACAGTGACGATTGAGCAAAAACTGCCGTGAAAGTGAAATGGATAGTTAAGGGCCTTTAAGATGCTTGTTAGAAAAGACAGAGAATCACAGCTGGATAAAACCACAAGTGTGCAGACGCGTAAAACAGCCTCACTCCAGTTTAATGTGTGCTGTTCTCTGATGTCGAGACACGTAAAGAAGACGTGCTAATTAAAACTCCATCAGCAGAACTGTAGGGAGGCTTGTAATGGAAAGTTAAAAAGGGGAACCAAACAACCCTGACTTCATAAAAGTGCCAGACCCTCACAAAGCCCTACTGTTTATGGAGTGTAGCTGGATTGTGACCCTCCCTTGATGTGCTGCATGTTGGTAACACTGCCGACATACAGTGTGTCTCATAACATGCCCTTAAACGTTAGTTACTTACTTATCATGTTTGTATTTATCCATAACTAAGTAAATTTACTCAAGTACATTAGCCTAGTTGGGTAAAATTTAGGTAGACCTTATCCGCTTATTGCAGGGTCAGCCATTCTATTCCCGGCTCCTTATGTTCACGTCAAAGTGTCCAAAAAAGGAGCACGTCCCCACATTAGGTGGGATCAGCAAATATTGGCTACTGCTGACTGATGTCAAATATCAAAATGTCTGTTGTTTAGTTTCCTTTCACTGACTCGTTCATCTTTTCATCACTGTTACTAGTGAGAGTGTGCATTTGTGGTTGTGTAAAAGGAACCTGCTTGTTTGTGCACAGACACGCCATCACAGCTGGGTCTAACACAGACTTCACAACTTCAAACCACAGTAAATATTTAATTCTGGAATGAAACAGATGTTGGGTGCCTTGATAGGCAGCATCTCGGAAGTGTTTGGCAACGTGCTGAAACTAATGTTCTCTTGAAAAACCACTCCCAGTTCTGCAGTTCCGCACAGGGCTACAGCGGATGTAGGTTCTGAGGGACTATGTTAATGGTGTGAGCACATGAACCGACAGATGTTTCATGTCTACAAATAATTCCTTTGCTGAGCATCAGTATGTTCTTATTGATAAATATTTCCTTAGTTTCATTACCCAGCCTCCGATGAATCACAATCTACAAATCCTGCTGCCAACTGAGACGGAGGTGATGGTTTTTTTAAATAGGCCTTCAGGACAGGACTGGGATGACGATTTATCCTCACTACTTTAATTTGTGTACTTCTGTCACATAGCTCCCATTATTCCTGTTACGGCAGAGGATATTGTCCAAAGCAGTCATTGTGGGGGATTGATCTATGTGATTTGCAAACCTATCGATCCTACTCACTAGTTGAAAATGTCCAAAGTGACTTTCTCGTACAGTCTGATCTGCTTGGTTGAGGTGCGCTCAATTCTGTGGTGTCCCACTTTTCAGTCACTCTCTCCATCGATCAACACTATTTGTCTACTTTCTCCAGCCAGTGATGGATCAATAGTTGGACCTTAGGGCACTGCCCCACTTCTACCTTCAATTTCCCTCTAGGCAAACAAGTATTAATGGTGCCAGGTGAGAGGATAATGAGGCCCCCAGACATAGATTCACCCAGGTCAGGGAGTGGCAAAGACACACAGAGCTCTCATTGTAACATCGTAATCAGAGATGGACATGGAAGAGGGGGGAAGCTGCGTCCTGGACTAACCCCGCAGACTTTGGAAAACTAATACCTTGATGTCTTGAATAAAGGCATCAGCTGTCCAGATGGTGTTCTGACCAACAACCACTGGAACCACCACGCCCACACTCGCCTGTAGTGTGCACAGCCACCAACTCAAAGGTCAAAGTCGTAGATAAATAAACCAACTGAATGTGTGGAAGTTGAATCAGCAGACCGGGGAAAAATAAAGTTAGTGGTCTCAGTTCATTCAGGACAGCAGCCGTGGAAAACAAGGCTCTCAAAAGGTCAGGGGAGTTTAGATCAGAAGAGTTTCAGCTGAAGTGGTCAGAGCTTAAAAAGAAGGTCATGAAGACAAACTGAGCCTGTGCTTCAAACTTTAAACTAAATAAAAAAAAAAACACTCTCCCTGAAACACTCGTGGAGGTATAAACCACTGCACACACCACTTTCCAACTTGAGTTTAGAAGAGATCAGCAGAGCTAAGAGATGTGCAGCAATTTCAGCCACTGTGGTATCTGCTCAGGCAAACCCCTGTGACCTCAAAATAGCAAGGACCCCATTAATCAAGAGTGCAGGAGTCGGCTGGTCGATGGGCTGACGTCTAGCATCCATCTCCATGCAGACTAAATTTGGGTGATAACGGAGGATGACGCTGATGACTGAGAACATTAAAATGGCCTGCACTGCCATCCCACAGCTGAATTATTAATCAAATACTGATATATATACATTGTGATGACAGCTTTTCAATCAACAGGCAATCTTTCGTTTGAATCTCCAGCTCTGCATTGCTTATTTTTCTTTGGTGGTAACTGATGCTTGAGGTTAGCATTTTAATGTAATCAATTTTGTCTGACACAAAGAATTACGTAACCGAAAATACAAACAATATTATTTACGATGCAGATATTTCCCTAGACAGCGTGTACCTTATATGTAGCAAGGCAGAGAAAAAGGGTTGTAGAGTTCAGGATGTGAAAACATTCCAAAATCTTTCCGTAGCCCTAAAGGCGTGCTCACATTACAGCAGGAAAATGAGAGCCTTGCATCACGTGCTCCGCAGTGGTCAGCGAAGTATCTTCCCCTGTGTTTACTTGTTACCGCTGAACATAATCCAGGGCCTTTGCAGAAATGTCCAATATCAATGTTCTGTTTGCCATTAGGGTTGTAATTAAAATGTTATTTTTTAAAAGGCAATCAGTTGTAGTGAAGCACTAGACAACCAGAAAAAGTCTCATCCTGTACTGTTGCTTGCCAATGCCAATGCTGCTTTGAATCTCCTTGAAAGTTGTCCTTCTATCCAGTCTGGGGCCAATTTTCATCTAGCTGCCGTGTTCAGTTGGATAGATCCCTGTGGACCTTAAATGTATAAATAATATTTCCCACTGTAGTCACAGGGACATCACGCTGCTTGGAGATGTTCTTATGGCTGTGTTAACATTTAACTTTCACATGCTTGTGAAAGCATAATTTACTTTCTGATCTCCTCAGGCAGCTCTCTCCTTCGCTTTCTCCGGTCCGGTGTTCAGTGTGGTGCACACATGGTGATACCAAACAGAAAGGTGACTCATCTGATTGCAAGATTGAAGACATGTGATGCTAATTACAGGAAATACAGTATATAATAATAAATAGTTTGAAATATAACTATAATCTAATTTTTTCTAGTGGTGCCAAGAAATTTGTTGAAATTTTTGGTGGGCAGGGCATAGCTGGAGGCAAAATAACCCCCTGAACACGTTCACTAACAAGAGTTTTGTTGCTTGTATTTTCACAATGACTGAATGAGTAAATTGTGGGCAGCACAGTGGTGTAGTGGGTCGCACTGTTAACTCACAGCAAGAAGGACCCAGGTTCAAATCCAAAGCTTGGCCAGGTGTCTTTCTGTGTGCAGTTTAATTAGTTTTATGTTCTGGCCAAGACAAACTTTTAGAAACATACACTCAACTACCACAGACAATATTTAACATTCACCTGATATGAAGTGTGCGCTACTAACAATAACATTTTTGACAATCGCCTCAGTCCAATTTTGTTTAACCACAGTTGTCTTAACTGTTATTTACTGGCAATACCAGCTGGTATGAGAGTTAGAGCCATTTCCCCTTCAATTCTAGCACAGAGCAACACAGCAAGTTGATATTTTCAGTAGGTGATAAAGCCTGAAGTAAACGTGACGTCATCATGACGTTGGCCGTAAAAGAGTCTATAACTGGCATTAATACTTCTGTGGCATGTGTATGTGTACATGCAGTTTATGAGAATAAACAAATCAGCAAGCAGAGAAGAACACAGCTTGGAGGCCTGAGTAATTAACTGCAAATATATGTGAATATCTCAAGATCCATCCATGAGGCAAGACACACCGTGTTTTCCAGAGGAGCAGGAAGCTGCGATCAAGGCTAGACAAGCTCAAAAAACAGACAAAATGAAAATCTTGTCTGCAGCTGGTAGACAGGATGGTTATCAGAGAGGTTACAGTGGGTCCATTCACAAAATACTGGTTAAGTTGTTCTCTAAGCCGAGAGACTTTATCTTAACAAATCCTTTTCTGATATCACATATCCACTAGATGTTGTGTGTAAGCTTACAGCCAAGAGAAAGACCTGTGAGGCTGTTTTTCAAGGGAGGCTTAAACTTAGCTCTGATATTAAGACAATACTTTAAAATGTTCCCAACATGGAATCATCCTCCACTGTCTTTGAGGACAGAAACATCTCTGTAGAGACAGCCGGAGGTGCCTGTGAACATAATATATACCAGCTGTTAAACGCTAGTATTGGAAATACTATCACTTCAATTCTTTTCAGTTCTTTAGTAGTAGACTGGGAGTATGATCTCTGGAAATGGGATAATGTTGTGATGAATGGCCTCATCACAACCTATGACATGATAAATGACTTGTGCGCAGAAGACTTTAAAGAGAGTCCATATCTCCAAAACTGACAAGCTATCATAAAACATACAGAGAACTACAAGGAGGACTTAATGACTCTCAGCAGATATATGATGTAACAAAGAGAATCACAGAGTGTAAGCATCTCCAATGGCTGCCACAGACAACCACCCAGATTACCTTAACATGACTGTTCATCACCTTATATGAGAAAAACTTTACAATGTCTATGAAAATAAAAACTGATTTAATTCTTATATGTTTCCAGACAAGTATAAACATGTCTGGAAATGGTCATGTTGTGTTGCTGTTGATTCAAACAATTAAGATTCAGTAATATTTTTCTTTACTCCACTGAGTACAAGAGTAGCCCAGCAGCATCACCACACCTTGTCCAGCTGTAGTCTCATCATCATGTGTCACATCAGATTTTCTAAACACAGTCTCACAGCAGCAGCTCGCCAGCATGTACGGTACGATCCCTGATCCTGTTAGTGTGAAACATGGGATAAAAAAACTGACACTATCAAGGTATGTTTGCAGGTAGACCGGAAGCAGAAGCAAAGACATGATTCATTCAGTATTTTCAGTCTTTCTCTTCTTTTATTTCTATACTAAAATAAGTTGTTGTTAAAAACTGTAAATAAAGATGTCAGGAAATGTTAGACCCTGATATTCATGCATGAACCCTCACAGCTTTGATCCTGAGTTTTTGCTCTAGTGCCATCTTTCTACCTTGTTTTGTTTTCCTGACAATAATTAAATGGATTGCCAAAAAATGTACTTCAACAAAGAGATTTGTGTTGTGGATTGTAATCACTTTTAAAGCTACAGTATGTAACTTTTTATATTTTCGTACATTCAAAAAACAACATATCTTATTGTGGAGAGGAGCTGTCAAAGTCAGACTGATTGAACAGCGTGCAGTCAGAGAATTTGAACTCTTTCTGCTTGATTAGATAACAGATGGTTGAATTGTTTCAAGTCTCATATACTGCTAGCTTAAGTTGAATACTGGAGCTTTATTTGTCCAGCACTTTACTTCTGTGCAGCTTGTTCTGCTTACTGCTTGTCTCCCTGTTTGCACGTGATTGGGTGAGTGATAACACCTGTTGTGTTGACTATTTAAGAGACCTGTCTGTCCTGACACCCCTGTCAGATTGTTGCCTACTGTTGCTGGTAGTCTTCCAGCCAACCTCTGCCTGTTTTGTTTTTTTTGTCCTATCTCTGCCTGTTTTTGCCTGATCTCCGTTACAAACCTGCTAAAGGATCTCCTGTTTGGTTGAGCCTGAACCCGTTTACCTGCCTGTGTTGTGTTGAACTCCTTCAACCTGCTAGTCTTTGGTTGATAAAAACATTGTTTTAGTGTAAATACTCTTTGCGTTCCAGCTTTGTTTTCTAGAAAGGAAATCACTTTAAAGGGGCCCCACAGGAAATTATGTTATAGCCTGTATGTTGTTGACAAGAAGTACAGAAGATAAGAACTGGCAAATAAATCAAACTATACACAATTCACAACAAGTTGAAAATGTATTTCTGTTACCCTACAGCAGAATTACTATGCTAATGCATTTTTCTGCGGCCAATGTGTATATATATATATATATATAACAGGCTTGCAAGTTGTGTAAATGAGATGGAAGATTTCAGATGAACTGAAGGTGTCACTGAGCAAGAAGCAGTCCATGCAGAAAGTCATTTTAACAGCTGCAGCAAAACATAAAGCCTCCACTGTTCACACAAGTCACAGGATTCATCAGCTACCTTTAGTTTCTCCAAATCTTACACTACTTCTTCCTCAAATATTCAAGAACTGCTGTACACACACGCACAAGTCATCGCTGACATGCGCTGTTCATTAAGCCTATTTTGAGAAAGTACAATTTAGCACATTTCCACTCACGTCACCATTAACATGGTTTCTCTCTTTATGTTTTGCTGCATACAGAGATGATAAAACACAATTACTGAACAAACCTCACAATGAGGGACTTGGGAGTGTTTCCTATAGTTCTCTCATTACTTCATTACATTACATTCATTATTGTGGGCCCCCGTAAATTGTATGCGTAGGCCCTTTCATTACCATTCACTGCTGAAGAAGAAACACAATGGCTTTCTAAAGCATATTCAGCACTGAGCTAAAATATCAGGCTGGAGATTTACTTTATTAAGTCTCAGTGTGACGAGATGAGATCCTGCCCTTGGATCATGAAGAAGGATTCAGGCGAATAAAAGCAGTTAGAACAAACAACATGGGACAAAGATGAACAGGCAGACAAAACAAAGAGTGCAACCATTGCTTCTGCTAATTCTATAACAACATACACAACAGTTTTCAGCACCTTTCTCCCTAAGATGATGAAAAGAATGATTGATGGGAGTCTGATTCCTCTCCAATGCTGCCCAACAGCCAGTAAAACACATGCACCTGATTGCAGGCCACTGCTCATGGTAAACTCATTTTCTGCAGAGTCCTGTGGAAAAGCAGTACACTTCCTGTTCGCAGAGTGGTGAACAGCACATTCTTTGGCGGGTCATCTGTGTTTCTGTTAAAGGGATTTGTTATGCCGGTTTTTACAGAGCGGGTACGCTTCAGAGTGATGCGTGCAACTCGGAGAGCTGCTTGGTTTTTGTGGAAACTGTTAACTTTTCTGTTCAAGGTAATTTGAACTTCAAGCCACCGTGGAGTGAAACAGAAATCAGGAAGAGTAAATCAAGATGCCTATAAAAGAGTGTTCTGAGTGACAGAAAAACGTGGTGAAATGTACAATGAGACAGTTTATGGTGTAAGACTGGTTTTTAAAAACCAGGAGAAATTTTTAAATAAGGGGCATTCACAGGGTCAGGAGGATAAAACGCAAAATACAGGAGCCGGTTGGCTGTTTTTGTTACAGTAACAATAACAACCTCACAGTAAATTACAAGTGGACTCGGGCTGCTGTCATGATGAGAGACAGCCAGAGGAAGCCAAATGGAAAGATGATATAAATCTGAGATGCTAAATCTATTCACTTCAGAATGCACAAGTTGGAAATTATGAGAAGTTTTTCGGGTTAAGGGTGTGGGGAGGTTGGAGACGGAAGGTATTTTCCATCCATTAGTGGCATAGCATGAGACACACACACACACACACACACACACACACACACACACACACACACACACACACACACACACACACACACACACACAATTCACTTTCCACATCTTCACCCAATTAACTAATCGCATCATAATCAAGCGAGCTCTGGCTGTATGCTTCACGTCAGTGAGACGTTATCGAGCTCCAAACGCCAAGCAAAGCTTCGCTCGCTCGCTCTCACACACACACACACACACACACACACACACACAGCAGGGAACTGCACATTGTACTCTAAAATGATATGAATGAACACAGCTGATGCAACCAAATAATCAATTTCCAAACACATTCTGTGCAGATGTTTGCTTCTCAGCTGAAATATTTTTAAAAGCCAAACATATGAATTGAAAATGAATAATGCGTGGTGAGGATGTCACCAGCTTTCACAGCGCTGCAAATTCACTGTAAAATAAATAAATATATAAAATGCAAAAACTAGAGCCAAATAAACACGCTGATGCAACAGAAAAAAGACATGCAGTTGAAATGTTCACACTTAAACATAGAGTATGTACATTCACACAGAATGTTTCAAGCTGTGACATTAAGCACTGCGTGAACGGAAATGTACTGTTACGCTGCCAGGATTGTCCTTATTCAGATGCACTTCTCCTTGTACAGAAGCGCTTAAATCTACGACTGCAGCTTAGTTGGAAAAGGTTATCCAGCCCTTCAGGGACAATGAAAACACTCTGCTGGATTTCGTGGATCTTCATGGACACTGCAGAGATTTACTATTATTAAGAAAGCAACTGTCTTCGTCTGTCTATTTGATGTCTTATTAGGACATATACAGATAGTGGCAAATCTAAACCATCATAAAGTATCTTAATAAAGTGATGCTTCATGATGCACCTGCAGAAAAAGCGGGCATACATTCCAAAACCACAACACTATGGTGTTTAAATAGGTTGAAATCTAGAGGCTGGGGAGTATGATTCACATTATTTTCATGATCATCAAATTCTCAAATGCTGTGCTCTGCTACACTCTGCTGCATTCCAACACAATCTGCTCAGCACCTCAGATAGCCATCATTATGAAATTACATTAAATGCAAATTCAGCAAAAATTGCTAATCATGCAGAAATAATAGAAATTCTCTGATTGTCAAAAGGGCGAGCCTCACTCACAAGTGTTTAGAAGGTAATTTCTCTACACTCTCTCCACAGTTAATATGTAAAAACAGATTTGAAGAATGTTACAAACTGTACCTTTTTATAAATTTAAATAAAATTGCAATACAGTCTTTTTATTTGGGTTTAGTTTTGGATTAGCGTACATCCTTTGTAATAGCCCTACAGTTAGTTGGTTTACCTAATTTGTCAATGACTTACTACAGATCACCTTTATAAAAATAAAGTTTAGAATATGGATAAGGCATATTTCACTCATAAGAGTGTTGCTGCCAAACCTGATCCAAACCTGACAGGCATATTTTACTTCATGTCTGAACCCGACCTCAGCCAGACAAAGACATTTCAGTGCTCCATCTATTTAGTTGTTTGGAATACAGAAGTCATATTCTGAACTGCAGTTGTGCCTTAAGTTTTACCTACCTAACCAAAGCCGAACATGATTTCAAATTTCTACCTAAACCAGAGCCTCAGGTACCGATGGGTCCTGTTGGGTTTGGTCCAGGTTTCCACCTTCAAGTACAGTTAAGCATAAAAACAAAGGGTTAAGGAGAGATGATGATTTAGGTTAAAACTAGACTCTTCTGCCTTTTATGAAAGAACTGGTTCTGTAATTTTTCTTGGAAGGACAGGCAATTATTTTCATAATTATATAAAATAATAAATAAAGAATAGCCTCTTCTTCCAAGAATGTGTAAATAGAGAAACATCTCAACAGTGTTTTCTTCTCATGTTCTATGTGAACAGTTTTCTCTGTCCTCTGTCTACAATAAGGTTCTTCTCAGACTTCTGTTATCTTTCAGGCTGTATCTCTGTTTGGCTCAGAATCTATCCGATTAGTTCAGACTCTCGCTCCATGTGAAGCACAACAGTGCTCATTCTAACAAAACCATGGAAGCAAAATGTCTTCAGAGTGCTTTTGACCAATTTAATCAGGATCAAAGAGAGTAAAAAGAATACGGCACTTTAGGATGACTTTATTGTTTGGTGCATTTGTCTAATGGAAGCCGAGCAGAAAGACATTTCAAACGACAACAGAGAGGAGCCCAACAAAGACAGAGGAAACAAAATCACGCTATGGTGATGATTCATTTGGAAAAGGCCTCCAGCTCTTTCTTTTGTCCCGGTGACAATGACATTCATGTTCCCATCTCCCGTATCATTGACCTTGAATTAAGAATCCAACATCCATTCAGGCAACGCTCAGTTTCAAAGCCAAACAGCCCTCAAAGCAGACATTTGACAACAGTGTTCATTAACAGATGTATTTACACAAGAACAATATGAATAATAAGACTCTTTTTTTTCTACCAATGCTAAATTGTCAGTTATATAACAGGAAACAGTAACAGGTGCCAAAACAGCTCCATGCACATCAGTTCTTGTCTTCAGTTTCACGTTCGAGCATATCAGGCATAAAAAAAAAACTTTGAATAAAACTATTAGCAATGGTTGCTTTTAGCAAACATGGACCAATAAAGTTGTGTTTGTGCAAAGCGAGCATCAATAATAATGAAGCGGAGAGAACAAATGGATTTGCCCGCAGTGCTTTGACAGATGTGGAAGGTCTCTGACCAGAAGAGACTGGCTCTCTTCCATCACGCTTAATGCATCTATTAGAAAGGTAACTCACTGGTGTTTGTCTAGAGACAGAGTATCACTGACACAAACACTTTCTTTTCTTATTTTTCCTTGTTGCCTTTGTGTCCCTGTTATTTCCCTGCTGCACTTTGAAATACAGAATCACACCAACGAAGATTTCGATTAGTCTGAAGGCCACTTATTATGCTTAATTACTCCCACTGATTGGCTGTTTCCCCTGTCAGGCTCAGGGCATGCATGTTTGCATCTATATATGTGTGTCTGTGGGAGAATGTGGGTGTGACTGTCTGCAAAAATGACGTAATGTGTCATCTAATGTAAAAATTGACTTAGTTTGATATGTTTGTGTGATTATAATCACACAAAAAGCATGAAACAAGCAATAGGCACAGAAAGTTGGCATCTGAACAGCCTGTGCAATTGTCACTTTTAGAGATTGGATATTGATTTTCTCTACATAGTGCTAGCAGAAACTATTTGGAGAGTGGAGAGTTAAAATATCCTCATCCCTAAAATAAATTCCATTTCGGCTGGCTGTGAGCTCCATGTTTCCACCCTGCCTCATTCATGTTCTAAGTTGCCTTAGCTGTTAGCCTGTGTGTTGTTTGAGATACAATAAAGTAGATTGCAACTGACAAACATGGCACATTATCATTCCACTCATCTCTGACTTCTCCTCTTGAGTCCCCTGAGTTTTTGCTGTAGCTGTAGGTGTTTAAGCACCTGTATCTAACCAGTACAGTAGCTCTTTGGCTCGGGCCCCTGTTGGCAGTTCACTGGCTACTTCACACTGCAGTACAAGTGTAAGAGTTTGCATCTGGAAGCAATTGCCTCACAATCACATTATCAAATTACCAGCTTGAAAACACGCTGGTGTTAGCCTGCTAGCAAGCTGAATGATTGCCAGGACTGCTCTCGACTACAGACACATTAAGCCCTTTGGTTAAGTTTCCTGGTTAACTCTGACAAAGCTATATCTGGGAACACCAGTGTCATTCAGTAGAAAATGAGTTGCAGTATATAATACTGTACATACAAACAATGTGGTACAACAATATACATTACACTACCAGTCAAAAGTTTGGACACACATAGAAATGAGCATGTTTGTGAAAGAAAAGCAGATTTCATAACATCAA
>JAUMHL010000001.1:24390191-24417423 GCA_032362345.1 Sandelia bainsii | reverse complement strand
ATATTATTAACTTTGTTTCTTCTCTCTCTCCTAGTTGTGCTTCGTCCTCTCTCTCTCTCTCTCTCTCTCTCTCTCTCCCTCTGTATCTCTCTCTGTATCTTTCTGCAGGTATCCTCGGCCTTGGAGCTGTAGCTGTATGTGTAAGGTCTTAAACCTTAAACTGTAAAGTGCCTTGAGATGACTTATGTTGTGATTTGGCGCTATATAAATAAAGTTGAATTTAATTTAATTTAATTGAAGCAAGAAAACATGACAAAGGAGGGCCCAAACTTTAGAGAAGCAGAAATTGAAGGTGGAAAAAAAGCAATTGGGCTCCTCAGAGCTAAAACAGAGTGTGACGCAGCATGGTGGTTACATTACCTTTCCAAAAGTCTTTGAAACACAAATACATTTATGTCATGAATACATTTAAACGTGGAGCATTTTGATAGCCAAATTGTTACAACCTCCTCTCCTCTCCCATGTTTCTTGTCTGCCTTCTTATTAACACTATCAAATAGAGGTCAAATCCAGTGAAAAATAAAGGGTAATCATCTTACTCTTTGAAAAAAAAGCAACAAAAGCTTATTTCCTAAAAGCCTGAGCTACAGTATTATTTTAGCTTTTGTGTTAATGCTGTACATCTGGTGTTTGCTTAGCATTCTAGTCATTATCTATGATGGTAAAGGGGTTTTTATCCACACACAATAAGAGTATCCTTATTACTAAAGCATCTAGTCTGCATTGCACTGCAGTGTAGTGTGACTTCATAATTTGTCCTTTCATTATATCCCCTGCATTTAGAGGCAGAGGTTAACATATTTAGGGGGTAAAATGTTAGTGCTTCATCGTTCTATGAAATATAGTGTGCATTTTCCTGCTAATGCTTTCTTTGCAGCTGTATGTTTGTATGTTTTTATATGTTAGGCTCCATTAAGTTTAGTAGTCAGTGTGCTAAGATATAGAAGTAAATCTTTTTTCAAATAAAAATGTGGATAAACTCAGATTAGCACAGCATCCTTTTGCTACCCGGATCAAAACTGAAGCAGAAATACTCGTCCAACTGGAGGTCTAACAGCTCAAAGGGCACAGTGAAAGAGCCTATTTAGCACCTCAGATGTTGTGTGACAGATAGCAGCATCTATCCTTATAAAGAATTTCAATAGCTATTGAAAAGTGCTTCTCTCTTTGGTCCAATCTAGCAGACTGAAAGGCTGCAGAGGCTGCACTTAAGCAAATCCACATGTATGCTGAGTGGTGCACACAATGCATTTATTTTGATCTCCGTCACACGTTCACTGACACCTTCCATTCTGCACTCATCTTTCTGAATAATACCAATTACTCAGCAGTGCAAGGAGAAGAGAGAGACGAGGACAGGTGAGGAGGATGAAAAGACAAATCACAGCGTGTGGACTGAATTATTTGCATGGCTATTTGAGTGTCGGTCATACTTCCATGTGCATCTTTGCTCTAAATCATTTGCCTGCAGATTTGGAGTTACTGGTGAAAATCAGTTGCTTCATAGTGTGCAGCAGCTGTTATTATAAGTGAGACGTTAATGCCTCCACGGCACATTTCAGCTAGCTTTTCTCCTGTCCATATGGCTTTCAGTGATGCACAGGTATCAGTATGTGTGACCATGCAAACATCAATCGAATCAAATGAACATGGAGCTACAGATATTTCTGTAAGGGCCTGGTAAAATGTGGTGCTCTGAAGTGGGTAAGAAATTCCAAAAATACAAAAGTTTGACCAAACCAAAAAGTACCACCAGGGTTGGTGGTTTGACTCCCAGTTCATCCAATTCCTGGCCACATGTCGTAGTGTCCATTCCACATGTCGACGACACTTAACCCCGAATGGTTAAAGGCAGCTGCCTGTCCACAAGAATTTCCTCAAGGGGATTAATAAAGTATCAATTATTATATTATATTACATTATATTACATTTCACAGAGCTAGTTGATGAGCTACATGCAGGCCAGCAGGAACATGCTGGCAGTGTGCTCGTGTGTTTTTAATTTCAGGTTGACACTGTGAATTATCATGTTGTGATTAAATTCTATTCAAAAGATTTATGTAGATTTACTTTGTTTCTGATTTGGTGATAACAACAATCCAAAAAAATCAGTTGAATTTACTGCTTAACGCTGTTTCGAATGCAGATGTGATCTGGCTTTGTTAGAAGAAGTTGTAAAGAAGTTGTCTAATGCTATCTTCATCTAGTTACAATAAACTTTTCAGTGTAAAGTTATGGCAAAAGTTGGTGGGTTATACAAAACACTGTGCATGTGCATGTGCAGTGGGCAACACAACATGGAATCAAGTCAGGAAGAGAAACTTTTTTGGCATATGCACTGGAAAACTTAACTTTTGTTGGAAAAAGTGGCCACCATCTTGGAACATGATATGCTGTTCTCATAATACACCCATGGTTATAAGCCAAAACTAAATTGGTTTATAAATGGCGGCGGCACTGACTGCTTATCAAGCTAACGAGTTCTTCCTTGGCCAGTAACTTCTCACCAGATTACACTCAAATGTGTTCACCAGATTTTGAGATATCCTGCAAACTAACAAACAAACAGAACTGAACCGAAACATCACCACTTGCAGACAGATGGAGAAAAGAACAAAACAAAACAACTAACTGTGGAATTTTACAAGCTTATGTTTAAAGCATGTCATCTTTGCTCGCACAGGTGCTCCGTGATAATGCAAATGTAATCCTAAATCACTAGTTAGTCCACCTAAGGAGTTCTCACAAGTAGAAACAACAAACCGACAGGACACACTGTGCTGTAGCAAATGCATTTAAAAAACAGGACTCTCTGCTATATGCACTTCCTGTTTTAGAGCTTTGTGCTGCTGCAACAAAGACTGTAGCTTTCAGCCAAGCTCCAGTGATTTTGGCAGTGAGTCGCAGCCGCACACAACGACAGGGAAGGCGGGTTATCACTCAACATGCCGTTAGAGAAATTCTGAAAAAATCCATTGTTGTGCTTCCATGTAGAGGTTCTTTGGCTTTCCTTTGCATGTTGAAAGCCAGAGGATATAAGCATGACATGTGTGCTTTCTGTCAGTGTATATGGGCTTTAGTGTATAAAATACTGAAATACATCTCTATCGTATTACAGTGTGACACATATGGGTAAAATTAATCGGATTTTACTGGATCAAAATTGGATCAAAATTGGGTACAGCATGGGCTACAGTTTTATTCAATTTCAGTACTGTTTGCAAATCATTTTGTAATCACTGATTGTCAGTTTTATGCATATTTGTATTCAATTTATAGAAAGATTGCTTCTATTTATATGTTGTTAGAATTGCCATAACCTTTCCTATCCATTTAAATATCCAATAAACCCTCACAAGAAAAGTCAATGACAGATTTGTTGACAGTCCTGGCAGCTAGCAGGTGATGATAGAAGTGCTAAACTGCACAATGTCTCCATATAATCACACACTCGGGCAGGGCAGACTTGTAAAGCAGCTGAAAGGATAAGGCAGCAAGTAGGGACCAACATGTCAGGAACTAATGCTGACGCTGCTGTTAGTGTCCTCTAAGGACACACACATGCTAAGTCTCATACAGTAATAATGACGATACATCAGGCTTTTGAGATTGTGGACCCAAGGCTTCCATTAATGTCTATGTCAATAATTAAGAGACGACTGCTCTGGGGAAAATTGCTTGGCTGTGCAACTGAGAGGAGGGTGAGAGGGGAGGGACTGAGGGGGGAGATGAGAGTAGGAGAAATGAAAACCTGCTGGAGTGACAGGTTTGAAAACAGGGGGAGAAAATGAGAAAAGACCTGAGCGGGAGAGAGAGAGGGAGAGAGGAGATCCATGAAACTAATGAGGGAATGTGTAACAGCTGGGGGCTGTGGTAGCTGATGCTGTAGTTGTGGACAACAGAGCTAATTTGAATTCTGACCATTTATTATCTATATGTAGAGAACTTCATACTATACTACTCATTCATTATATCTAACTTATCATGCAAGCTAATTACAGTAAAGCTACAATATGTGTTTCGTGTTTAAGGGAGCAGTACCCCTACATAATAAAAGCATGGTTTGTCACTTAAAGTAACTCAAATCACTCCAACTGTGCAGATGTCTTCAATTCTGTAAAGCATTTTAGCATTTTTCAGCACATTGTTTTGGTTTAAGGTCCAGAACTTCACTATTTTGGTTCAGTCCCAGCTTTCTTATCAACTGAGTATTGCACAGTTTGTACAAACTTTGACTAATCCATAACATGGTCATCAAGTTGATACAGCTTACTTGCGTATTTACACATCCCATAAGTATGAGCAACATTAGTATCCACTATGGAGTTTTCTGAGCTCTGTTTCTGGGCTCTGTGAACTAAAAGCACCACTATGTTCACTAAGTCTAGAGAAAACGAGCATGAGCAGCAGCAGCAGTGCTCTAAGTGTTTCTACACTGGAGGCATTGAGGTACAGTACAAAGCATAGATCATCCTGCTCATTTTGGACCTGTTCAGAGCTCCATCACAAACACTGTGGTTATGCACATAAAACACAGGTGTAAAGTCAAACACAAGCCAGTACGTGGGCTGTGTAGACTCCTGGACTCATTAAAACAGTCCAGTACTGTATCTGTTCTGTCAGACATGCAGGAGATGGATGACTGAAAAATGAGGCTGAAACACTTTTAGTGCAGACATGCTATTATTCTCTCCATCCTCCCTCTTTCCTTCAGTCCTGTGCACACTCCTTTTCATTTCTCTCTTCTCCGTGTACCATCTGGGGCTAAGAGTAGGCGACATGATGCCTGAGACAGATTCCCCGCACTGACTCTCTTCCTTTTTAGCCTCCTACACAGCCCAGTCTCGCTTTACCCGACAACCTCCTCTTCCAACTTTTGTTGGCGTCCTTATATCTAAGTTCTCACATAATAGAACCTTTACTAGAACTGTACCGTTGTGACATGACCACAACCTGGTATCTCGAACAGTACGAAGATGTGCTGAGGGTTTGTCATATCCATCATTTTCCATTATTCTTACAATGGAGATGACAGGAATTTCTGACTGTCAGTTGTCCACAGTGAAGTCTTTCAGCTATCCTGCAATGATGTTTCTGGTGAATGAAAATGTATTTCTTGTAATTTGGGTGATGTGATGCTTTATTGCTGTTTTGATTGCTGCTAAAACAGGAAGTGCATTAGTTAAAGAATATAGTTCCTGGTAATCATGCCAAACAGCTACAATATCTATCTCAGGAGACGTGAGAGAGACATGGAGAGCATTCAGCAGTTGATGGTGGCAGCCATGATGAGGTATAACTGGAAAGGGCGGGGGGCTCCTGACAGATGGGGGTCATGAGGGCCCGCTTCCACAGCCAATGCAGTTACTATGTTTTGGTGCCCTGTCACATATGTTGCCAATGACGAGATGTGCAGTGGTGGTGGCAGTGGTGGGGGGGTTAAAGGGAGGGGGTCTATTATTGAGCACTGCCATTCTGAAGCATGAACCCCCCACCCCATCACCACCACCTCGGCATCTCTCCACTCTTTGCCTCCTCCATCCCTCCCTCTTCTCTCTCCTGGCATCCCATTTCTCTGTGTAATTAGGCTTCTAATTAAAGCTGTGGATGTTGAGAGAATGAATGCCCACTGTCGGCCCTACCTCTCTCTCCCTCTCTGCACGGAGCCTGCAAGCTGCACTGAGTCTGCAACACAAACACCCAGAGCTGGCTGACAAAATCGGTCTGTCTCAATCGGAGTATTTAAAGAGTAAACTGCAGTTTTGTTCGACTTAAACATAATGTTGTAAAATTTAAATATGTGCATCAAAAAGGAGAGAAATGCTGTATATTTCCACACCAGCAAAGGCTTACATGGAGGAGGCATAACCAAGAACAGGGAGCAGTGATATTAAAATAGCTCAATAAAAAGAGCATGGAGGTCGAGGCAGTGGATGAATGCTTTGATTTGCCTTGCAGCACAGCAGCCTCCAGTTTGAGTCCCAGATCACCAGAATTTCACTAGTACATCATAGTTTTTTTTAAACATCATCAAATGTCTTTATTTTAATACTACCTTTAAAGCAAGGATTAACTCGGCTGCACTTGTTCTTTCACATGACAGACAGGTGAAAATGGCATGTCTGATTCTAGATAGTGTTAAAGCTTCCTGTCAAGGTGAACAAATGTCACATGTCTTCACATCATTCATGTCGACAACATATAATCCAGAGCAAATGTCTGCTCACATTTTGTCTAAGTGACTTGAGAAGTTGGCTGGCGGTTAACTTCCTACACCTTAATGAAAGCAAAACGCAGTGTGTGCTGTTTGGAGACCCAAAAATTTTTACTGCTTTCGATCAAGGCCTTGGCCCCCTGACCCCTCATCTGAGGACGACTGTGAAAAATCTAGGAGTCTTATTTGATAGCAATCTCAAATTTGACAAACAGATCAATTTAGTTGTTAAGTCCAGCTTCCTCCAGTTGAGGTTGCTTGGCAAAGTCAAGTCATTTCTTTCTTTTAATGCATTTGAAATAGCAATTCAGGCTTTTATCAGTTCAAGACTTGACTATTGTAATGCTCTGTGCTCAGGTGTTAATCACTCTTCTCTTTCGCGCCTCCAGATGGTCCAAAATTCTGCTGCTCATCTCCTAACAAGTACAAGAAAATTCGAACATATAACCCCAGTCCTGGCCTCTCTCCACTGGCTTCCAGTTCACTTCCGAATTGATTTTAAGTTGTTGATTTTTGTTTTTAAAGCCTTAAGTGGTCTGGCTCCATCTTACTTAAGTGAACTGTTGCAGCTGCACAAATCATCTAGATCACTCAGATCGTCAGCCCAGTTTTTGTTAGCTGTCCCTAGGGCTGAATACAAACGCTGGGGTGATCGTGCCTTTGCAGTATCTGCCCCAAAACTCTGGAACAGTTTGCCCCTGAACGTTAGAACGGCCCCAAACTTGACTGCTTTTAAATCAGGGCTTAAAATCTATTTTTATTCTTTGGCTTTTAATGCTCAGAAGAGTTTGATTCTTAATTGCCCCCATGTTTTACTGTTCTCTCTTTATTTATTTATTTATTTTGTTTTATTTTATCATCTCCTTGTGATTAATCTTAATTTTAATCTTCTTACTCTTGACTGCTCAATTTGTTTTTGCTTCTTTCTTTTATTATGTCCATGTATAGTACTTTGGTCAACAGGATGTTGTTTTTAAAGTGCTATATAAATAAATTTGATGATGATGATGACATTTTGTGATTGCTCATCATACACGTAAAAACCTTAACTTTGTACATAAAACATTACATTGCAAATAAAGACATTTTTTCCCCAGAAGAAATCATCAGAGATGAAGGACATCACTCATAGTCAGCAATAAAACATAAAAAGGACAGATAAGGACGTGTTGTTTCTGGTACTCGTGAGAAAGGAGACTGTTATGGTCATGGCCTTTTTGTTGTCTTTGCTCTCTCTCCTCTCTCTCCCGTTCCTTCGCCTGTGTTGTTGCGTATGCAAATCTACCTGTGCGGATGCCTGCCTGGGATTGGTGCCGAAGACGCCTGCGCTCTCTCCGCTTTGCTGATTGGACTGGTGCTTCCCCCGTCGCTCCACTCAGGCCGCAGCATCCAAACCACTTGACGACGCGACTGTGATTCAGAGTGAACAGCTCACCTTCCCCTCTGTGATCATCTGTGCTTTTGTGAACTCGCTCATTGTTATTGATACTGGATGGTTGGGCCTAGGGATAGATTGTTTTGTTAATTCTGTTAAGCGTGAGGTGCTGTATTTCTTTTGTTTCTTTTTTGCTCTTGGACATGTTTAACTCTGTTTAGAAGAGTCCTCTTTTGGTTTGCCGTTTGTTGTGTTTTTGTTTGTTTTCAGAAGCACTTGGTGGCCCACATCCTTTAGCCTTTATTTCTGTTTTGTTAAGCGTTACCTATCATCACAATAAATATCCTTTTTACCCTTAACATCTGGGTTGTATTATGTTGCTTCCCTCACCCATGCGAGCCGAGTCGTGACAGAGACAGATTTCAAAGAAATACTTGAAGTACCAAAACTATGACTTTAAAGGCTTACAGTATGTCAGAACTTTAAAAATACAGCATTCATTTTACAAAATGATGATCTACCAGAAAAGCCTGTGTGTATCAAATAGTCCAACACAACACACGCTGCGCTGGTTTGCAACAGAAGATGAGATTTGTTTATCTGTTTTTGATGATGCTCCGTTTTATTGTAAGAGCCATCAGAATCTACAGACTGGGCTCATTTAAATGAATGAAGAGGCTGTGTTTTTTCAGATACGGATGTTTGTCAAAACTCATGGACAGTTAAACAAAAGCCAGAATTCTTTCTTTTTCACTGTCCAGTTCCACATACTGCCATAAGTCACATTATTATAAATCTTTACATTCGTCATGTCACAAACTATTTATCAAAGTAATTGCCTGATGAGGAAAACTGCTCCAAGGTAGCAGTAAAAATAATAGAAGGACAGGTGGTGTCAACAGCTGTATATATCATATACACTGAATGTAGTCGTGAGACCAGTCAAACCACACATCCCTGTAGGCTCCTAATCCTGTGTCAGCCCCTGCTGACATGTCCTTCAGCGAGACACTGTGTCCCCACTAACTGCAACAACACTGTTCTGCACACTGACCTCAGGATACTGAAAACAGAATGTTCTCAGCTACATCAAAAATACTTCTCTGACATCCGACCTGAGAGACAATACCACAATTCAGTCGTTTCTGAACATTCCTGTCCATCTGTTATGAATCAACAGACTCACTCTCACACTTCAGATTCACCAGGCTGTAAAAAGCTTGATTTTATTCCTGCCGACCAGCACATCATGACAGAAGTGTGTAATCAGGGCTGAGGATGAGTATGGTAGGTATGTGGATTCCCAAGTGAAGACTATCCATCATTTATAATCTCAGTCCCACCCCTGACCTCAACCCGTCCCACTGGTTCAAAGGACAAGAATGCAGACAGCCATGCTCACTGTGTATGGACAGTGACTACAAGAGTATAGAGTGCATGTAGAGTAGATGTATGTGTACACATGTATGTGCACAGTATGTGGAGTGTGGACAAGGATGCACAGACAGATGTGCATATGGATTGGATGATGTGTGGGATTTAAGTGCATATAGGAGTTGTGGTGCATGTTTCTGTGGCTGGTGGGTGTAGGCGCAAGTGGTCACTGCGTAAGTATTTGTTTCTGTTTTCATGTGGTTAGATGATCCCTGTGTGTGTGTGTGTGTGTGTGTGTGTGTTTTAATGCAGTACACAGTGTGAAACAGCTGATGGGCTCAGATTTAAAGTGTGACAGTGAATGTGTGGGAGAAGCGATGAAGGCTGTGTGGCCTGCCAACCCAGGCAGCTGCCTTTCACATTCAAATCACATAAATCATTCGCTTAACATGATCCACTTCACTCTACACAGCACCAATATCTGTTTTACGCACCCTTTTTTGTTTCCTAGAGATTAGCGACACAGAACATGAGTATTGGCCAGAAAATATGGCCAGAGATCCTACACAGTTTAGTAGCATTGCACAAAGCAGGCAGATGACTGCTGATTTACTGTAGTTGCTCTTTGTTGCTAATAGTCAAAAAGCTCCACCAATTGCTTAAATCTATCTTTACAATTATAGAAAGTTATGGTAATGATTAGTCAGTGTAAGGAATAAGAAGGCAGAAGTAGTATGGACCCAGAGAGGAAGTTCTGCCTGCAAGTTTAAACTCAGGGCAAAACAACTGAAGTACTATCAAGTACAGTGTCTAGTATAATACAACACACAACTGCAAACGCACATTCTCGGTGGATTACTTTGTAATGCTAATGGTGCAATTCTAATTCTTGTTACCTCGTGATCATCAAACTGAGGACACATGCAGAATATAATATTACAGACCACTGTGGAGCGCTTTGGTGTCTGACAAAGCTTCAAAGTCATGGTATTTTCTATCCCGTTGTGTGTTCAGTCTGTATGCAGATTGGTCTGATTTGGTATGAGTGCGTTATTCCTCATAGCAGTGGGATGATGATATACAATCCAGTAAGGTTGGTGTGAGAAATAGATCCATCAGTTTGAAACACTGCATAGCGGCTGCAGCCCCACTTTTCTTTTCTGCAATATTACAATATTAAATTTGAATGTAGATTTAGATATTTGCAAAAAAAAAAAATCCATTACAGATACTACATGCTACTGCACCTGCTTCCACATCTTGGAGAAAGCTAAGTGGTCCATTACACATTATATCAAATTAAATAGCATTTACTTCTGGGGGAGAAAACTGCACATAAGTGAGCACAAGAGCATCTCAAAACCATCATGAGGTAGGAGAAATAATAATTAAACAGCCTGCAGGAAATGGACAACTGTGTTCAAACACAGTGCATAAACATGCAGAGAGCATGCATAAAACGAGTTTGGTGTGTTGCTGAGTGTCTCAGGGCATTAGTGGCAGAGGAGCTGCTGTCACCCTCTATGATTTACCATGGCCCCTACATAATGATCACGTGGAGCAGATGTGGAGCCGGGCTCAGCTGAGTTTACAATGAAGGAGGAAGGAACACACTGCAGATGGATGAAGTACTTCTGTTCCCAGCCCACTGAAACTCCAACATTTGCATTCATCATTCCTTATATTTTCTTATTCATGGGACGAGGCTGAGTATGAGATACAACCACAGAGGCACTGGACAGGGTATTCAACTTTCATATTGGTAAAATATATATGTGTAATTATTTCAAGGTGAGAATTTTCTGACTGTGCTGTTCTTAAATTGAGTACTGTCTCCAAGGAAAAGTTTGATATGTTGTGGAACTATAATATGGCTTCTGTCTGCGGGATCACATACTGTATGAGAGCCGTTTTTAACCAGTCCACCAGTCTAATTAGAGAGAAGTCAGTAACAAGTAACTTCACACTATGTTTACAGCACAAGACAAAGCTTTGTCTCTGTCACTGATGGTTGCAGCTGAAATGAGACCTGCATCACAGTTTTCCTCAAATGTAGAAATTACTATTACACACACCAGACTGCGTTCTCTCCCGCTGTTTCACTAGCCGTCCGTGTTCAAATGAAACAGCACAAAACAGTGTAAAAGTTTATAACAGCAAATTTGTTAGACTGTATTAAGAAAAAATTCTATAGTCTGGAGGTAGTGAATAAATGTAAGAGGAAAACTGTGTGTAAACTGTGCATTTAACAGCTCTCAGTGGTACTTTTATATGACAGATGAGTCTTGTAGACGCTAGACCACAAAGATGCTTGCTTTAATCCTCATAAACGCCTGTAATAACAGTGGGTGGGCCCAGATAAAAAGGCTACAGTGAATTTGTGATAGAGCATGGAGCATCATTAAGTTACAGTGGGGGAGGGCGTGATATGGTGCAATTTTATTCATTAGTTGTCTGATGGATATTCGGTTGCCTGCGACTGGGAGGAGTAAACAGCAGCTGTTTACTGTTCACAACAGTGTTGTTGCACACTGAAGGTCATAACTCTGTTGGCCCTGGGGAAAAACTGAGGCCGCTGCTTAAGACAAGGATACAGCTGATTCATTGGTAGAAAGAGGAGACGAGTGCCTGACCTGAACAGGTTCACTTGTGCAGTGACTCCAAACAAGGATTCACTTGCACAGAGCTACATGGAAAAATGTGAAAAATAGGCAATAAACAGAAACGAATAAAGCCATACTGAGCTCACCAACTGGTGGTTAGCTACAGTGTTGATGTTATTGATGGCTAATGTTAATATGGAACTCTAAGGTGGTGTGGATGTGCTTTTATTCCACTATATTTCATTGGCAAGAAAATTAATGAATGAATGGTTGTAATAGTTAGCTAAAAGTAATAGAAATGCATGAAAAATAGCTGAAATTAATACATAAACCGTCACAGTTTCCAGCCTGGCTCTCTGGTCTTTGCCTTATTTGGTCATCTTCCTGTTAATTTGTCTCCCCTCACTCTTCTCGTCAGCTACTTAATTAACCTGATCAGTTTCACCTGTCCCTCTGCCTTTATAAGCAGCTCTGCCAGCTCCAGTCTCCTGCCAGCTCCAGTCTCCTGCCAGACTGTCTGTTAACCTGGCTTCAGTTATATTTCCCAGCACGCTCACTCTGATCTTCTGTATATGAACCTGTTTTTGACCCGACCCTGATCTCTGGTCTGGTCTCTCTTCTTCTGGAACTGTGCTATTAATCTAGTAATCTGTCTAATATCTGACCTGATCCTGGATTTTAGATTGTGGACAAATTGACTCTGTTGTTTGGATTCTATATATAGCCTATATGAAAACCTTATTTCAGGCTTATCAGGGGAGGGGGAGGACAACAATCATAATCATTATTTATGTCATTATTTAATTTAATTTCATTCATTTTTAGATTTATTTCGTTATTACCAGGTTTTTTTGTGTTTAGTGTATTCTGTGCTCTTGTGTATTTGTGCATCAAGTATTTTATGTTGGTGCTAAATAATTTAAAACCACATAACCAGCAGTGTCAGCTCTGACAAAAAAAGGTTTGGAACCACAGTTTGATCAAATGTTTGATCTCAGCTCTTTCTATACAGTTCTGTAGGGATTCTGAACAGTATCTGATGATAGAAAGGCTGAATTTTGCACTTAACGGCCCCTGCATGTTCAAGTTAGCGTACAAAGGAAAGGTCGCTGCTAGAAGCCCCGGAGGGAAGTCAGACAGGTTGGTGGTTCAAACAGACCGAGCATAAGGCAGTGGATCACAAGCCTTTCCGTATGAAGCAGCAGATGAGCTGACAAGGAAGCTGCTTGGCATGCATTGACGTTCATCGAGGTGCACAAAGAGATAAAGAGCAAGACAGAGCTCTTTCATTTCTTCTGCTGAGGTGCTCAATGTATACATAAGCAGCCCAGTCTGTTCAAAAGTCATTATATTCTTCTATTCATGAGTAGCCAGGCAGAAACCAAAGGCTCAGGATTAAAAGGCTGAAAAGTTAAAATATACTCACCACAACAGAGACAGTCAGGTTTAGTTTTTGCTAAATTACTTCAAACAGCTAGCTTAGATATTACAAAAAAATCTACAATTTAAAATTTTAAAAACAGTTTTTCAGTGAAATAACAACTACAACTACAAACACAAAACTACACTGCTGTTACATCACCACAAGAGCTTCCACTAATGACTTTAGAGCTTTAGATTAATGTCTTTAGATTTGCTGTCAGGCAGATCTTGTTACCTATGAACAAAAAATTATTTCTAATTTTTCAGTTTAATTCCTTTTTTATGATATTACCTTATGAACAAGGCATATTTTCTCATGCTTCATCTTTACCTGGATGATAATGGCTACAGACAGATCTGTAAGCTAGAGTCTGATTCTGAATGTGAAGGGAAACCACCTACTATTGCACAACAGAGATTTCAATACAGTAGGTAGGATCATGTCTAAATTTCCTAACCATGTAAGAATTCTTTCTTTTTTGCTATATCTGACCAGAAATGTACCAGCAATGAGTGAGTAAGCTGTCTGTGCTCGTTTATAAAAGATGAGATGTTACTCTATGATATTTATAATACTAAAACCATAAATATGGTGCACACTCCTTAGACAAACAGCTTTTGTACAGTGATATTCATAATGAACAGAAAACATCTCATTGTTATACTAAAACAAGAAATTGGCTCCAAGCAATGGAGTGGAGGATTCCTGTGAATGACATATATAATAATCACCCTTTAAGGACACAGAGGCAAAACAACAAGTTAATCCAAACTTGGCAAGTGCATGTGCCAAAGTCACAAAGCAACAGAATTGGTAAAAACATCCTTGCCCTGTAAGAAGTACTCTGTAATCCCACGCCAATACAAGGACAGGGAAAAATGGACTCAATTAGCAACAAAAACAACAAAAAATAGGTTTTGAAATGAAGAACTAGACAATGTGGGATTTTAATACATGCCAGCTGAGAAGCAGCTTTTTCTATTTTCCACTGTGTGAAGGTTTCATTTGGCTCAGTGGGTGTTTTTCAAAGAGCAAAGGGCCAGTATAAAGTCAGAATAGATGTGTGGAGATGCTATGTTTTGGGTTCAGTAAGTGTAAGATGTGCCTCTGACACTTCAGGTCTGTGAGCACCTTTCAAACGCCTTGCAACATGATAACCACAGTTGTTGCACAACCAAGACACACCACTGTTAAAAGTTATTCTGAGGCACAACAAGCTGGCTGATTCTTGAAATCAGCTTGAAAGCAGGATGACTAAAAATCAACAAGCTTACTAAGGCCAAAAATTGTCAAGATTTCCATGGTGGTTTTGTGCAGAGCTGTCACAAAGAACGCCCCATAGCGTCTTTACTCATCACAGCATGTAACAGAATTCCTTCAAATGTCAGGAAAGCAAGTACAATAAATAGAAAAAAGTATATTTCTGTCTCTAAGAAAGACCAACCAGCATGATGGAAGACTGATGCTTTTAGTGGTTACAGACTAAGATACACGCTGGTCAGATGTAAGGTTGCAAGAGACAGGTTGCTGGTTCACAGAATATGTATGGAAGATGCATTAGATGTTTTTATGAAAACAAAATAGAATGTTTTTCCACACTAGTATTGCTTAACTACTTTTAGATTTATGTTTGCGCACCCCTGAGTTGGTGGTTCGTCCATCTTTTAAATGAAACTATATGGTGTTTGGGGTGTGAAATAATCAGGACTGTTTTGTTATGGGTGCGACATTCCATTAAAAGAAAATATGGGGAAAAGTAAGATGCAAGGATTATCTAGGATTGTTTAATAAATATTAAAGCATGTTTTCCTACTACCTGGAACTGAAGCAGCAAAACAACCCCACAACATCACACTGCCACCACCATGCTTGACCATAAGTCTGATGGTCTTCTTGTGGAATTCTGTGTTTGGTTTACAGCAGATGTAACAGCAGATTGTCTTCCAGACAATTCAACTTTTGACTCATCAGTCCATAGAACATTCTCCCAAAAGGTTTGAGGGTCATCTAGGTGTGTTTGGCAGAATTCAGAAGAGCTTTAATGTTCTTCTGGGTTAGCAGTGTTTTCACCTTGCCACTCTCCCATGAGGCCATTTGTACTGGGTGTCTGATGGTGGAGTCATGATAGCTGATCTTTGCCTAGGAGAGAGAGGCCTGCAGTTCCGTGGATATTTCTGTGGCTCTTTCGTGCTCTTGGACTAATTTTGGAAGGTTGGCCACTTCTAGGAAGGTTCACTCTTGTCTTCACCATTTGTCAATAGTGTCTTACTGTGGTCTCAAGTCCCATGTCCCAAATAGCTCTGTTACCCCTCCCAGACTGATCAGTGCAGTTTGTTGTTTTTTTGGATTTGCTCAGGTTGACTTAGTTTAGTATGAGATACACACACACACACACACACACACACACACACACACACACACACACACACACACACACACACACACACACAGATAGCACTGTATACCATGTCTGTATTATCTGTAGTAAATATCAGGGATACAAATTATGAACTACTAGAGAAGCACAGAAGGTGGAGAAGCACAATAATTGAGAAGAAAATTACATTAACACATGATTTACTTCAACAAAGATGATATGAAAATGCCTTAGTTAACCATTATCACTGGTGGTTTTGGGGCATATGTGTACATGATTCCTTAAACACGACAGGAAATTGGAACTCAGTGTCTGTTTAACAACTGGCTGCTTCTTCAATTTCAATTTTGAGCAAAGGAGAAAACTGATAAAGCCGAGAGAACTTGGGAGCTGCGGGGAACAAATATGCAGAACTCATAGTTTAAGGATAAGATCTAAATATAAGTTATGAATAAAATCTTTCATTAAAATGTATTTAATTCTTCTATAAAACCAATAACGATGGTTGGTTTTCCATCTCCTTGCAATCTGCCAAGAGCAGTAATTCTACTTCTCAATCCTCCCCAACCGCAGCCAGGCTAAGATATAAATTACTTTGACAAATATTTTTCCAAAAACCTCAGTAGCCATATGTAGAATCGAGCTCCAGCTGAGCAGGAGCATGACTTAATCGTTGTGACAAGCCGGGGTGATGGAGATTCCAACAGAGAGCTGAAACCCAGAGGACTTCATCAATGAACTATCAATACACTGTACGCCACAGTGCGGCACATAGTCTTAAATTACTTTGAAAAAACAGTTTTGGGGAGAACATGACTGGAAAAGTGCTTAATTGAAAACCTCTCAGCTTACAATGCACTTCTACAAAGAACACATTAAGCGATATATTCTTCTGTCAACATAACTTTCAAAATGCTTTCATCTATGATATATGACCACGCTACTGTACTCCATACTAATCTTTTCTCTCTGCAGTCAAGCTAGCCTATTAAAAGCCCGGGTGGGTAATATGACCCATGTGGTGCAGTCCTTTCAGCTGCTCTGTTATTCCAACAAGCAGCTGTTGTGTGCAACCCCTCACCCTACCACCAACCACCAACCATCTAACCCTCCGAGTACATGAGCTGGCATGTTGCGGGGTCAAGCTAGTTTTGCAAAAGCAAACACTCGCGAGGTGATTTGTCGAGCGACAGGCAGACATGACTTGGCAAACAAGAGGCAATGAGCAGCGGCTCAGAGCTGATTTAACAGACTTATGCTGGGATGGTAAGTGTCATTCAAGCTGCTGTATGGGACTCCTCATGATTTAGTTGCTGGATACGGAGGTTTCTCACGCACGGTTTGTAGCAGTCTAAATCGATTACGCTTGATTTTGAGTGGACATGCTTTGACATTGGGTTTGAAAACATTAAGCAGAGAGTTGAGAAAGCTGAGAAACTGTTCTGTATGTAAAAGTACTAATGTAGAAGCCCTGTGGTCTCATCCTCCCTTACAGTCAATGATATGCTGATTGAAAATGACACACCAGCTGGTCTTGAACACACTATACACTCTGAGATTATTATTGCTCCTGCATACACACACTCATTCACTACGTACCCTTCAAAGCAGCAACTGTCCCTTAATACTAGTTCACAAATACACACACACACACACACACACACACACACACACACACACACACACACACACACACACTGGTTTTAGCTACCAGTGTGATCATATCTCCTTGTCTACAGCTCCTGTCAGAGCTCATAAGGAAGGAAGTAACGAGGCCAGAGTAAACACAGCACAGTTTAAGAGAGGCCACCCTTCAGCTTTGATGAAGAGGTGAGAATAACTAACGTATCATTTTTCTCATGAGGTACAATAAACACGGAACAATCTGTCTTGGTGATACATGATACTTGTAACAAATGTGCAAATTATTAGAGCCGTCTCCAGGGGTTTAGTCATGACGCAATAGGTAAAGGCAATTTTCATGCACCGAGTTAAACAACATAGTTGTAGACTTGAGACACTGAGACATTCGAGTCAGATTTAAAGGATAAGGCTGGTGATTTTCTACGTCTTTGTTGTTGTCAAGAAATCTCATCAAGAGACTAACAACTAATAATTAAGTCATCATATCAGAGGTGAGGTAGCGAATTGGTGTAAACAGAGCAGAGGTCATGCGCATGAGCGGTTGACCTTTTCTTGCAGAAGTCTATTTCAAAGGCTGTAAAAAGTAATCGCCATTCTTAGCATTTGTAGTATACTGTATTTGAAAAATAATGAGGGCTGTATTTTTCATCATGAGGCTGGCTGATGTGTTTTAATAGCATTTGAACAACAATAGAGTTCTAAGGTAAAAATGAATAAGCTAAATCAGGTTCCGGTTTCACAGGCATTAGGTGCAATTAATTATTGTTTTTTGCAAACCCATAGTTCATTTGCTCTGGTCTGAATCAGTAGAGTAGTTTTTAAACTTAGTCCATTTTCCCTTTGGTTCTGTTTCCTTTCTCACATAGAAAAACACAAGTGAACCAATTGCATCACTACAAGCCTTGCGAGAACTGTCTTGTCCGCTCATTGCTTAAATGGATGTGGGGCGAGAACAAGAACATAAACACAGGAAGAAAATCATGTTCTGTACCCATAAATATTTCTGTCAGTGAAAAATTGCTATGCAGCATGGAGCAACATGCTTAATTGGCATTTACTTATAATCGTAGTAATTATCTGGGCTGGATTCCAAGCAAAACCCTGCCAGCAGAATATTGAACACATTTTGAAATATCATCTTAAACATCCAACATTGCTTCACATGTTGTGAAGAAGACATGCTATTCACTAGCCCTTTAGCAAATACCTGCTGGACTGAGATAGACAAAGACCGGACAGAGACCACATCCAGTAAAGGGTCTTGGTGCATTAGTTTTGGTCTGCACCTGAGTGTGATGCTGCTGTGTTCAGACCTGCCAAAATGAACCACACCAAGGGTGAAAATGAACCAGAGTTCAATTTAACCAGAGTAAATTACGTAGGAGTAAAAATGCCCTTAGGCTCAGTATGAGACTGCTTCACATTCATGTCAAACATACGAAAAACATACAGTTTTCCCCCAAATCCAAGCAAACCAAAATGCATCACTACAAACCACGCAAGCATAATCTCGTCTGCTCATTACGCTTTAAATCTCTACTATTTCTATACATGTGTTTTATATTTAACAAATAGTTGGAAAATGTGAGAGATTTAATTTTATTTCACTTCTGATTTTGAAGGCACACATTAGAAAAAAAAAAGACAATCAGAGTTGATGAAGTCCAAGTCTCTGCTCACAGGTCCAAGACAAGTCTCAAGTCTCTTTTGGCTGTAATGAAAGCATGTACTGCATTATCATCACTCCTTTATCTAAAAGCATACCCTATCAGAACTGATACTGGCTATTGCAATGCAATATGAAAAAAAAAAAGTTCTACATACACAGGATACATGTTGTTGTTCGACTGTGTTGGGAGAGAATGTGCTGAAATATGTTAATGACCAGTGGAGGGCAGCAATTCACCTTTGCTGTATGTAGTCTGCCACAAACCTATTAGAAAAAGAAGGAAGGAGGACATGACGTGCAGCTTGTCAGACATCTCCTTAATGTTAATGAGCTAAAATAAAAAAGGAGATAAAGACAGCCCATGAGTCCCAAATTTCAAGTCTTTTGAGGACGAGTCTCAAACCAAGTCTCCAGTTATCGTGTGTGCAGCTCGAGTATGATGTGAGTCTAAGCTGCAAACTCGAATCCCATTATGAAACAATAGTTGCAGTACAACCTGGGTAACCACTTACTTTCACATTCAGTGCTTAGTCTATAGTGAAGCCTACTAAGAACTCCAACTTGGATTTAGCAGTTTGACAGACTGAGGAACAACAGTCTCAACAGTTCTTAAATCTGTTCAGTCTCACTGTTGGGACTCTAAATCTTCTATCTGATGATAACGGCTGATATCCTTCAAATAAAATATGAGAAGAGTCTGATGTAGCATTACCAGCCAGAGGCCACGTCCTTTTAGAGTATTCTGTTTGAAAACTCCAATGCTTAGCAACCCACAGTCTTTGAGCAGATACGTAGCAGTCTGTTCAGTTGAGCTCTAAGCTGAACTGAGAGATGCATAAAGATCGATGTCACTCTCACATCAATATGATATGAACCTATATCAAGTGGGAAATATGAAGTTTGCATGTCTGCTGCACCTTGTATGTCTTATCTCTTACATATTAAAATATTTTGTCTTTTCGGATACACCTGCATTTGGCTACAAATGATTTTGGCCTCTGTGGAGCTCTTTTATTTGCCCCATATTCTGATGGAAACTACTGCCAGATGTTGTTGTGTTTGTGTATGTGATTGATTTTACATTAGCGTTTGACTCCTTTCACACAAGATGCTGAAATTATGTGTTCACAGTTCATCACGTTTCAAATCTACTGTACATCCAACTGCATTATTACAGAGGGAACAGTAGCAGCTGTAAGAGCTGACAACACTCCTGAAGGAAAACAAACGCTGTACACACACACACAATGCCAGAGGCGACCTCTTCATGTCAGTGGCATGTGTGTGATTTCAGCCCCCCACCGCCTTCTCCTTCTTGCACACACACACATGCTTGTGTTTCTGCCATTGTGAGGACACTATTTTTTTTACATAATGCCTTTCCTAGCCCCTAACCCTAACCATGACCTAAGAACTTAATTTTAACCTGACCTTAAACCATAAACCTTAAAATGAGGTCATAACCTCCCGGAAACCCTTTGAAGGTGTGAGAACCCCACACAGTGTCTTCAGAACAATGGTACTGAACTAAAATGTATCCACACAACCATAGAAAGAGATGTGTGTGCACGCACACACAAACAAACACACACACACACACCAGTGTTTCTATCGACATGAGAGAGGACTTTGCCTGAAGTGACCTCATGACTTACCACTAATGTGTTCTGACAAGTCAGCTACAAGAAAGTGCTAACAGAGCAGTGCAATGGTTAAAGCCCAGGCGCTCATTCCTACCTCAGCACCTTAACCTCAGTCCTTTAACCTAGCTGACACTTACTGTACATGCTTCTAATTTTATGAGGACAAATAGGAGATTTCATTGGCTGGGCTGCGGCTGTGTGAGAGCCTTGGAATAGTTCTGGGGACTCGTAGGTTTAGTTGGCCTGAGGAGGGGTCAAAGCTATGGGAAAAAATAATGCTGAGCAGAAAATATGGCTCCCTCTCACAGACCTCAGACTCACAAACAAACTGCCCCTTGACACTCGTGACTTGTAGCCATGAAATGCAGACTAAGATCAAACTCAAACTCAAGCCCAAATACATGAAGAGGTAGAGCCCTCCACAAAAATATTGGAAGGGCAAGACAAATTCATTTGTTTGCTGTAGTAGAAGCTGGTCAGCTGCACACATGTAATGGTGCTACTGGTGGTGTCCTGTGTCCAGGAGGAACCAGAAGGCAAATCAGCAGCAACAACTACTGTACATCAAACCTTGATATGCTTTTCCAGGCTTCTACTGTAGCCTCTTTGACTTGTTGTTTGTTTGTTTTTTTGTTTGTTTGTTTTTTGTGGGTGGGGGTAGGGGGTCTCCCTTCAAGGTCCTTGAAAGTCTTTTTTGCTCAGTACACCAGCGGTTTCTTTCTTTTTCAGGACATTCCAAATCGCTGCATTGGCTATGACCAATGCTTTTGTAGTGCCTCTGATTCTTCTTCCCCTTTATCTCAGATTCACAATGGCTTGCTTTTTTCCCACTGACAGCCGTCTGGTTGTTGTTGATTTATCCTTTTCAACAACAAATGCATTTTTCACTGCTAAAACCAAGAGTGGTTATTTGGTGCAATTTATTGTTTGAACGATCAGTCTCGCAGGACAACACCTGTCGCTCACATGTTCCAATGCTTTTCCTCACTTAAAACTGGCCAGAACATATGTTCTCTTTTTAATTTATCGGTGTAAATGCTTAACACCATCAAATAGACATCTTCGGTGTACAGCTAACACAAATACAGTGGCCAATCTAATACTTTTGAAGCGGACTGTACATGAAGACATCTTAGAACCTGAGTGCTCTGTAATCTCTCTATATCCTATGTTGCTTCTGAGCTGGCTGTTAGTTTTTGGAGTTTAGTGAGATTGCCCTTCACAGAGCTTTCCACACTGAGCTTTTTATGTTCCCAAACAGAAGAGATGTGTATGGGCTTGCTGCTACATGGGGTAAGGGTTGCCCAGAGCAACCATGGTGAGTAGAGGAATGGGGAGAAGGGCTGATATGACGTTTTCTTTTTCTGTATGTATGAACTGAAACATCATAACATGGACTAGAGGACTGACAGAGAAGAGAGGAGAAAAAAGGAAAAGACCACAGCACTGCTGTGTGTTTGCAGAAATGGAGACAGGAGGGTGTTGGGGGGCAAAGTGATGATAGTTTATGTCTCAACATGTAGTGCAAACAAGCCTTACAAGTTTAATCAGATGGTTCTGCATGTTCGGCCATGTGGCTACACATTCAAAGAGGAAATCTCACTGACACACTGTGCAAAGGAGGCCAAGTCTGATGTGCATTTAGCTAAACATCTCTACCAGAACTGCCGCAACAGGAAACAAGCAGCATCAACACCATGACAACTGTCATGTTTCCACTCACATTGTCATTTCTCTGCTTCCCTGGATAGCCTGGCTACCCAGCTGCAGTGCTGCCCCTCTGGGTAAGAGGGAGGTCAGAAGGCCTTTGGTCTGTTACGCACTGTGATGCAGCGTTACCGGGCTGGTGCCAAGAGAAGCACCCGGGGCGTGGACTAGTCCTGTCTCTTACTCCAGACGTGCTGCCATTTCGCCTCCCAGGACTCATCTTTAGCATGCATGCTCACCCAAGCTGTGAATGTAAATGGTGGTAAATCTTTTGTCCTTGCACAGACCCTCCACATTATGACTACTGTAGTGTGTAACCTATGTCACTCTTGGTGGTGCTATTTTTGTACCGAGTGTGTGTTCCTGAGGCATTTTGATACTGTGGGTCTTTTCACATAATCTGCAATGTCAGTTAAATGTGTGTGTTATTGAACAAAATAGGGTTACAAATGTGTTTGACTGATCTTTATTCTATGCAGATGAAGCTCAACGCAAAGTAAAAAAAGTTACATTGTGCATCCAATGCATTCTGCACGGCTTGTATCAGCCATGACTAACTGCTTGCTATGGTGGCACAGCACTGACAGCATGGGGTCAGTGGATGACAGAAATGCACACTCAGGCAGGAGCGCTCACTCTGATTTATTTTTGTTCACTTACTGAAGCATGCAGTCTTGAACAAACTCAAGATAGCACCATCATTTACTGTGGCAACAAAAAAGCGCAAATTTGCCCTTTTCACTTTGGGATTTCTCCAGCGCTTTGAAGAGTTGCTGGTGTTACTTACACAAAAACGCATTAGGAGGTTGGGTGTGCTGTGCGTGCGGTTTGCCACGTGGTTCACTCTGAAGCAGCTCAGCAGTTGGCAGATAAACGCTAGTTACAAGGCCTCAATCTGCCTGTGTAATATTCCATATCAGATTAACTATTACACTCAGATCTCCAAATTAGTCAAGCAGTCCGCCTCCTCTGTATCATTCCCTTCAAGGCAAGCATCTGCCAGCACATTTGTGATTACCGCTCAGAGATAAGGACTAAAACAACAACAAAAATAGACTAAAGTTAGAGAGCAGAGCTATAAGGCAGAGGTTGTGCTTCCTCATTGTGCTGGAGACCGGCCTCAGCCACAATGCTAACATACAGTAGACAGAGTGGTGATGGAAATGCAAACAAGCAGCACTGTCTGCACAGGCCACAGAAGATGAAGGGAGGATAAGTGGGAAGAGGCGATGAAGACTCAGAAGACGTGTATATCTACATTTATACACCACTCACAGCGGTGAGTGTACACAACTCACAGTGTGCTACAGGTCATTCTGAATTAATGCCACCACACTTCTGTGAGATGAGGTATTTCTTGGAAGGGAGACTTGAACAGATTGCAAAAAATAACATCAAATCACTTGAGGTATTGCAGTAAATATGAAAGCGGTGAAAGAGAGACAGGGAGGAGAAATGCTCTGAGTAGATGAGAAAAAGTGTTTTTCTCACGCTGAAGGTGACTCACTATGCACTCTGTCGCACAGACTGCAACCTGTGAAATGACTGGCAACCAGACAACAATCAGTCACAAAGCCTTCTCGTCGAAAAGTGAGACTTAAGGGGTGCCCAGGTGGAAAACCCTCACCCATGATCACAGCAGCCGGTTGCTAGGTGCAGACAGGACTTCCTGTCTACGCTGGAAACTGGATCTGACAGCGTCCACAGGTGTGATTCCTACTGGTTGGTGGGGGGACAAACACATGTCTATAATCTGCAGTAGTTTTCTGTGCTTTTCAAGTCAGGACAAGTGGAAAAACCAAAGAAAATTAGTTTTGATACAAGAGACTAATGTTGCTGTTCGCCATGGGAGGCGTTTGAGTGGGGCAGCCTTTAAAAAACAGGCAAACGGGTGCTGCTTAACTAAATGATGTTTCTCCTGGTTGAATCATAATAGTCTCCACAATGCATGTGTA
Source organism: Sandelia bainsii (assembly GCA_032362345.1). Taxonomy (NCBI): domain Eukaryota; kingdom Metazoa; phylum Chordata; class Actinopteri; order Anabantiformes; family Anabantidae; genus Sandelia; species Sandelia bainsii. The sequence continues at coordinate 24,393,439 of JAUMHL010000001.1, read as the reverse complement.
CAGTTGTGCTCTTTCTGAAAACAGAACAAAGGGAACTCCCTCTGAACAAACGCAGGATTGAAACACAATACCTACAGCAGATGATCCCCATTAGCTGGGACTGTCCTCTGACTGGTATCACACAGGTTCAGTGGTTTCAGTATATACACACAGATACAACACATGCATGACTGAAGGGGTCTGAACACTTTAATAAAATAATAGAAGTATACAAAAAAAGGCTGTTCAGAGGTAACTGGACTTGATTAAGTTCTTAAAGACATTCCACCTTCCACAGCTGTGTGCTTCAGCCTGTGTGATGGGGAGTGCCTGGTGTTAACCGGGCATAGTGGTTGGAGAACCCAAAGGTTTCATTTTGCGTCCTTAGATCCTGCTCTCAGTCATTTGAGTAATGTTTGATAGGCTGACATATGCCTTTTACTGAAAGTGGACACAGTTGAAAACAGATCCTTAGAAATATACTATTTATACATGTTGAGTAACCTTTGCTTAGAACTACAGATTTACAGACTGAGCTTTTTTTAATTAAACTACTATTTGGTAGAAAAGTCATCAGTGGTGGAGTAACTAAGTATATTTACTTAACTACTGTACTGAGGGATCCAGACTGCAATCAATTAATCATATTTGGTGACCATTTTTTACCATTTTCTGAGATGGTGCAATTAAATGTTCTAACTAGGCGCACCAGTGTGACTTGCAATTATACCCCCCTTTGATTTTGTTTGAAATCATCACTGAAACACTAAGAGGGAGCGAGTCAGTATTGTGCAATAAAACTAACCCCAGAGTGTGCAAACATGAAAAAGTACCATTTCCTGTTACTTCATACTTGCCTACACCACATACTACACCACATTCCAGAGGAAAATATTTGACTTTTTATGCCATTACTACTATTTGATAACTGTAGTTACATTACAGGATCTGATTAATAATGCTAAATACAGTGTAAGCATGAAACATTTGATTCCTGGTGTGATATCCACAAAGCACTAAGCAGGATGTCAGTGAATTGAAATTATCATTATGAGATTCAAATCATGTGATCATCAAAACAGTGTTTAAGGTTGTTAAAAAAAGCTTCACTGTTACCAGCTGGAACACTAAAGTGATGAGCACATCAATAATTATAATACAATAATCATATTCATTGATGAGGAATGAGTCATTCTACTTGGTGAGTACTTCTACTTTTGGTATTTTTTGAGCTAATACTATTATTGCAGAGTATTACTGGGCTAATACATGCAGCCAGTTACTTCATAACTCGCCACAGCTCAGAGGCAAATATTTTACTTTGTCAAATATGCCCAAACATATGATGACATTATACTGTGGAGTATCAGAAACTACAACTAAATACATAGACTCCCATAGACATCATTAACAAACACACATTAGCTGTCTGATCCAGACTTTCACTTCTTCCACACTTCTGCCACACGGGTTAAGAACATAAACACTGATATACTGGGAAAATGCTACAAATGCCAGCATCTCCAATGAGGGCTTTCAGAGCTGCATCCACAACAGTGCACACACATATTCCCGAGCAGATAACATAAACCTCTCAAAGACATAATAAAGAGGGGGTTTACAGGACAAACAGATATTTCTACAAGACAGAATCTCAAAGGCTGGCAGGCTATTAACGACAGCTTAAAATATAATGCTCAGCAGCGCTGGGATTTAGAGCAGCATCTGATTAGTCATTCAGATGTCTAATGTTGGCTTCAAATGCCGAATAACAGCCATCAAACACAGCTTTCAGGACAAGCCAGCATCCTTCACTGCAGCCTATAAGCCCAAGTATTCCAAACAATAAACCAACTGATAGATATTTAACAAGCGAGAGCAGCGAGTTCATGTCACCACACCGTGATCCCTGTTGGTTCAAGAATGTTAGGTCAGTAACCTGAGGTGGAGTAACACTGTATCCTCTTCCCGCTACACTTCCCTGCCCACGAACATACTTGCATGGATAAGAGTTTGTTAATCCAGAGGTGAGATGAATGGTAGCACTGTATGTGTTTATAGGTGTGTGTGTGCAAGCAGGAAGGAGGGCAGGCGGACCCCTGGCGCAGGTAAACTCAGCACAAAGACTGGCTCAGTGCTGCTGCTGTCACACTCAAGGAATGGATTTTTAAAAAAAGATACATGTATGCAGTAGCTGTTCAGTGTAAAGAAAAATGTAACAGTAAAGAGCTACAGGTTCTATGTGAGCAAAATGTCTCTATTGAGATATCAGTCCACTCCACTACTCCACCACTCCTCCACTACTGGCTTTTACTTTGAAAATCCAACTTTAATTATACAGGTTACACACATGACAAAAGGGACTCAGGTTTTCTCATTTCTTCATGTTGAAGTTGTCAAGAAGCAATTTCATCTGGATGCATGTGTGTTAGAAAGCGCAGCGCAGCTGAAGGTGAACTATCACTTTAAGCATGAGAAACGAGGATGTGCTGTGTGGGCATGTCACACAGAGGATAACTGGATGCTGCGAGGGCAGGCTCGTAAGCGCATTTGCTCCTCTGACCTGTTCCTAATGTGTTGGCTCAGACGAGGCAGATAAGGAAAATAGGGTGTGTGTGGTTTTTTTTATTGCCTCCTGAAAGCAGTGGATGATGAAATTGGAATTCTGCGCGTTATCCAAACAGCGTTCAAGCAGAGCAGCTCGACCAAAGTGGTATCAAACGCACCGATCCTCACGAGGAAGCGTGTGCACACACAAGCACACACACGAACAGGAAAATTAGGAAATGGCAAAGTGTTTATCACCACATGATGAATTTTCGCACTGCAACAAGACTTTGATTAATATTAATTAATTAATTAATATTGCTAATAATGTAATGGTGAGAAAAGAGGATTATATTTGAAGACTAAAGCAAATAGGATAGTGTTTGCACATTATGTTCCTGTGCTGAGTCAAAAGTAGTATACCAGCAAGTGAGCCTAAAATATCAGCTGACACAGTCACTTGTAGAGTAGGTTGGTTGACTTTGCTGCTATCAATATACTCCACCTTCCTATATACCAATAGGAAAGGAGGGCGCATCAACCAGCTTCCTATTGTTTTTTTTTATTGACAGACACGTGAAATCCTATACAGTTAAAGTTGAAATGCTGTTCTCTCTAAAACCTTATGTGATAGGCAAATTCTGATTTCTACGGAAGAGGATTAGGGCCACCATGAAAATATTATTTGAGTTCTGACTTTTTTCTCAGAATTCTGACTTTAA
>JAUMHL010000001.1:24353457-24379835 GCA_032362345.1 Sandelia bainsii | reverse complement strand
AGGGCTGTCTTCAGATGCCTGTCTTCCTTATTTTTGGCTTCTGTGGAGGTGAGGATGTTCTCTGCTCTATGGTACAGTCCTGATCACTCCTAGTTTGTGTTGTAGTGGATGTAGTGGAGTCCATCCCAAAGACCGGACACCAAAACATAAGAAGAGCAATGTAGTGTATTCTGTTCAGTGCAGTGAAGAGTGCTCCGAAAACAATTAAAAACGCTTCCATCTATATTCACAAGTTCCACACTTAATAAATAAATGCAGCACTTTATGCAAACTGTATTTTATAATGTGAAGTTCCTTTACTTCACCAAAAATTATTAGTAATGAGTAAGACAAGACAAACTTTTGTTTCCAATAGTGCATATATGATTATTGCAGCTGAGAGACACTGAAATAAATGTGAGTGCAGTAGCAGCTTTCTTCCACACATTCTTTTTATTTGTAAATAATAAAAATGAACTTTTCTTAAATATAAAACATACACATCATTTGAGCCACATCTGTTATACAAACAAGAAATGTTGCAGTGAATGCTTTACTCTTTTAATTCTCTTTTTGTTTCAGTGGAACACAATTGTAAACAATCAGCAATTTTTTCCTGTTAATACTGACAAAGAAAAAGGAAAAAGGAAAAACCAGCTTCATCGGACGATGGAAAGAAAATTCAACTCTTTTGGAGTGGGACTGAACATGGATGGGGTTCAGACATTGGGTTTGAAGCACAAAGAAGTGTTCAGACAACTTTTAGAGCAGTGGGACACCTGTGGTCAGACTGTGACCCAAGTCCGTTGCCTCGTGTTGTCCCACTGCACAGTCTCTAATGATGAATAAATCGCTCCTCCTTGTATGATTTGGCCCCTTTGCGTTTATCACTCAACTGATGAAAACCCAATGAATGGCTGTTGAGTATTTACAGTGTATGACTCTGTGCATCTGCGTTTATACTTTATAATAATAGTTCACGTGTTCGCATTTCTGAAATCATTATGCTGAAACATAATTCATATTTCCATATATGTGGATCTGGCTTCTACGTATTAATTCATATATAATCACAGCCCCTTGGAGGTATACTATGATGTGGAATAACAGTAAGAGGGGCTGTGAGGTCTGCTCAATACTACTGTACAGTACAGTACATCTTCCAGAAGGTTGAGGAGAGACATCAATGTAATCATGGGTTTTAGTTTGAGAGACATTCAGCACCAGACTGAGGGACGTGGAATAGACTGCAGTTGAGTTCAAATGTCTTTGTGTAAATGGGAATGGCTTATCTCTTTTATATTCAAGTACGAGCAACTGTACAACTGCATGCAACATACAAGCGGCCCTACAGTATGTGGAACTAACACACGTATCTAGTTCAGTATCTTTTTTTTATCTGTATTTGTTCCGTTTTACAAAAATGTTCATGCAGCTTGGAAAGGGTCCCAAAGTCATGCTGGCCCCACCCCTTTCCCAGTGGGAGGAGCCTGTGGGCCAAAATGGTAGATGAGGATTGCTGTTAATGTCCCGACAGATCTGACAGTCTGATTGGTTACTTTAACGTTCACAGAGATGCACGAGGAAAACTGTGAGCGATTCTTCTTCTTCTTGCTTTGTTTGCTAATATCTAGACAAAAAAATGAGCAAAACCAGTGACGGGATTGTTGCTTTTTTCTTTTCTTTTTTTTTCAAAAAGTTAAACTTTTTGTTGTAAAAAAAATCAAGCTCTTGTGCTTGTCTTTAAGTTTCAAAAGAATGCAAATAAATGGCTGGACAACAACCTTAAACGTGCTGGGGTGGAGGAATGCACTCTGCAAAAAATGTGAAAAATTAGACCGTCCTTTCTTGTGTGGGTGAACAAAGATTTTTCTTTTATTTGTTACAGTGATGTTGCAACCTTTTGATATCAAAGTGACATAAATCTTATTTATTGGTCAACCTCCTGAGAGGCCTAATATACATCTATACAAAGACAACTGGCCTGGATGATTGCCAGTGGTGAAACAAGGAAAACAACGCTGCACGCTAATTGCACTGGCAAGTGTAAAAATCTAAGCTGTGTCATCGTCACCAGCCCCACCCCCAACCACATAACACTTGCAGACATCTAATAGTTTTATATCCTTTTTTATCTCTTTTGTTTTTTCTCTCCATGCACACACCAGACTGACAACATTATCATGAGCATTTTACGCACTGTAAAAACATTTTGTGCCAGTAGTAACAAAGGGAAGGAAATGAACGACAAAGCAAACACGCTAAAACAGTGTGGCTTCAGAGGAGCCATGGTAAACATATTGAAAAGAGGATCTTTCGACAGAGAGAGGGACCAGTGATGCGGCTCCAAGGTCTAGGCACCAGATGAAGGCCCTGTGCTTCCAGACTGAATACCCACGCGGAAGCACCCTGCTTCAAGGCAGGAGCGCCAGCAGTCTGTTGGGTTCTGGAGGAGGCCACTACAGATAGGGCTCCGCCACCTGCAGGTATGGAGGGTGATTACCTCTGTCTCGAATCCATACATTCCGATGCTTACATACATTTCTTTGCTTTTATTGATTCAGTTAAAAACCACCCTGCTTCATTTTGATTCTCTGACATGTCTTCGTCTCCCGTCTGGAGAGCTCGCTGTCGGCCCTTCTTCAGCATACGCAGAGAAAAAAACAATGAGATTTTTCTTCGAATGGATATAAAACACTGAAAAGTGACAATCCCTACAACAGACAAAATAAACCGCGACAGGAGTGATTGTCAGATCTCCACAAAGCTTTCTCATTACGACTGTTTCTGATTGTTGTTGTTCTATATAGCCGCAGTTTATTGTGTTTCTCTTTACAGTACGTTTGATGAGTTTGTTACTCGCAGAGCAGCGTCAAGCTATTGGTCCACTAGGATCGGACCCCCGGAGGTCCAGAGGAGCTGTCGAGCGACGATTGGGAAGCTCGCCGCGTTATAGAGGCAAGTGTCGGGTCCACCAAGGACGATGGTGGGAACAATTTGTACCAACCAATGACTGTGCTTGACAAGTCCAGTTCCTCCAGTAGGATTTGTGCAACCCCCATGAAGCTTTTATGGTCCATGCGACCGTAGTCTCCCCATACAATCACCTGTGGAAAATAATTTTCTATCAAATTTCACAGCTCTAGGTTCTTCTGCTGAGACATATTTTATCATCTGGAATATGTGGGGAAAAAAACATTAAACTTTTTTATGAAGAAATATATCTTCTTACCTGTAAGACTTTACCCTGTGGGCTTTCCTCAAATAGCAGTGCTTGCTGGTACAGTGGGTCAAGTGTTTTCCGTGCAATCTTGGTTTTCTTTTTGGCTACGTACGCTCCGTTATTCAGCAGATAGACCTTGACATATGGAGCTGAAGGCAGAGACAAACGAATAAAACAAGCCATCAGTGGGGAACACGGCACCTCATCAATATGATGTACTTCAGATGTCACAGCTGGTCATTCATGGTAGGATAAAGCACAGGGTAAGCTTTGGCTGAGTGTATGTATTGGGTAACAATGCATACAGAGTGTACATCATATAATAATATTATGAAGAGAGTTCATTTTTGATGTCTCGAGATTGAGGATCTCGAGATTAGTTGCTCTTTGGTGTATAAAGGTTGGTCATGCCCTTACCAGGGAGGGATTTTGATCCTGGCTTTTGCACAAGTCCTCGAGCTCTGATAACTTCCACCTCCAGTTGACCTTTTTTCTCCATCATACCAATCTGGATGTCACCTGGGAAACATACATGAGTACGATACAACAGGAAGAGATCAATGACATGTGCATAGCAGAGCTGAAGGTACTAGAAACTACGGGATGTACAAGGAAAGTGCTCTGCACTTCAAAAAATAATCACTTGTATCAGCAGTATCTTACCTATGGCAGGAGTGGCCAGTGTTTGTCTTCCTACTAACTGAGCCGGTCCCAGACCATCCAGGAAGTCACTGAACTGACTGCTGGCACCTAGATTCACTCCTGAGAAGATCAAACTAAGACAGAAACATGGACAGAAATATGTTTTTAATTACATAAAACTCACCAACATCACTAAAATAACATAAAAGAGTGAGCTTTATTGTTGTATCAGCGGTTTCTCTGTCTAACATTACACTTGGTGGTGGCTCTACACCACTTCAGTGCTCATTTGTTGCCTTCAGGAGAACCCATTTGCTGCCTGTCATTATTTATCCACATGAAAAACATCTCGGAAACTGCCCAACCGCAATACAGTAATCCATCACAGAAAACACCCGGGCTTAATTTGATTTAGTCAGAGTTTGTGTTTTATCATCGCCTCACTGTGCCTGTTTTAACAGTGGGCTCATTATATCGCACTTTGTCAGTAACACACTGATAGTACCTGTCAGTCACTTGACACATACAGGCAGAAATGAAAGTCTCTGTCTGGAGATAGTCCCTCAGAACATGTTACCATACAAATTTTACTCTCACATTCACTTCGTTGGCTATAGCATAGTTCATTTCAGTAGTGTTTTCAGTAGTATTTCAGAGTACAGTAGCTTTAACAGTGTCAGATCTGCAGGTTGAAAGAAACAGGAAAATGGATGCACATACACTGCAGCCTGATAAGACAAGAGGAGATAAAAAAATAAATGTAACAATATTTGGTTTTTAAGTGACTGTGCTTTACTGACTTTCCCTCAGAGTTGTAGCTGTTCATGCTGCCGTTGTTGGACTCTCTGCTGGGCTGGCGGCTCATGTTCCTGGTCAGCTCCACTGCCATGCCGGTCTCTGTGCTTCTCTGGATGGGTGCACCCTTCTCCTTCTTACTCTTCCCCTCTGGATGAATGAAAAGAGACAGGAAACATAGTGATATTGTTAGTTGTATTTTTAACCTGAAGGATCCTACAATTCCCAGAATGCAAATGAAAGCATATGTTATGGAGCCTCTTTTTAGTTTGTGTCAAAAAACTTCCTGTTATAAAGTCATGGCCTCCAAACCCAGTCCGAAAGGACCCTAATGCCATCACTATGCCATCATCAAGGTTATTTTTCAGACTTAAAGAGACATTAAACAGCTTTTTTACACCATATGTGTAGTTATCATCAGGATTAGTAAGCTAAAATTTCTAAAATCTGTGGATTGTTCCTTTTAACTGCTGTTGCCTTACTAAATGTTTCATTTTGAACATGGAAAATTCCAGAGTATCAGCTTTAATAAGAAGAAAGGTTTCTTTATTGTGGTTAAGAAAGAGAAAAACATCCAGTCCAGTGCTCATTTATCAATGAGCTAAACAGTAAACCATTGACTGGTGGATAGAGGAAGCCAAAAATCACAAGGATCTGTTTCTGAAGCACATCCAAAGTCACACCCATGTCCTGCTGAATCCGGTAATCAGTAGTAAACAGGAAATGTTTGGGTAGAAGAACTATCCAAACAACACTGTGTGGCATCTTGAACTGGGGTGCATCCACCTTCTGACTCATAATACTGGCTTACATAGTGCAAAGGGAAAAATGTGGCTGCATTTCTGGGCCTCTTATTAAAGTTTACACTGTAGACTATAGACTGTATCTTTACATTCAGCAGGTGAGGTAGTCAACAGCCTTTGCAACAGACAGTAGAACCCAGCTTAAAATGTTAAGTAACTGTTATATGGTAAAAATCCTGAAGTTTAGAAACTTTAAATCACTAGTCTTTCTCATGTGTGTTTGCTCTCATTCATCATGAACAGGAAGGACCTTTCAAATTAAAGTAGATCTCTGTACTATCTCTACATTCTCTTTCTCCTCTATGCATCAGGCACAGAGGGTGAGAGTCCTCCTCTCTCCCACTGTCCTCTAAAAGCTTTTTATGTCCACTAAAGAAGGGCCTTTCATCATTTACAGTTTGCTGGACTGCTGTGACTGGCAGCTGAACTGTGAGGGGTTCTCGGCTGGCCACTGTGTTTTGAAACTCTCTGAGGCAGCAGAGGTTTGTCTCTTATGTAACAAAAGACATGCGGTGCTTCAGTACAGTAGACGCTGTCTCATAATTTAATGAAATCTCTGTGGATTCTAAGACACACAGTAGATTACACGCTGTCAACATGCAGGAGAGAAGTAACCCAGGCAAAACAATGATACGTAAAGCTGAACAGTAAAATATGTGAAACCATCACCTAAACAAATAAAAATAAAAATAAAAACTGAAAATCAGAAAAAAAGATGAACATTTCTGTGAAATGTCTGTCTGATTTCTTCAGTATTATGTTTTGAAAGTGTAGATGTGCACTATACCAAGTTGAATATAAGAATATACAACATAGCTATTCCATTTCACCTTAAAACGACTATGGATTTGATAGGCACACAGACTTTGTTCATTTTTTTCATGTAACTTATAAAATAAAGTACAGAATAATGTTTATTCTGCATCATAATTTGTAGTAGAAAATTAGCCACATTTAACCAGTTGGATATAAAAGTGAACATTTCAGAGTTGCCATGGCAACTCACCGGGGCCGCTGATCTGTGAAGTGCTGCGGCTGCGGCGGTTGCCAACAATGGCCACCACCCGCGCGCTGAGGCTGGAGCGTCTCTTCTTGCTGCCGCCACCCACCGTACCCAGCGCTGTGTCTGATTGGCTTCCGTCAGTGCGCTCCTGCGTGTAGATCTCACCGCTCACGCTGGAGCTCTTCGGCATGCTGCGGCCCATCGATCTCATCTGCCGACTGGAGAGGAAGGACACTGAGTGACACAGTGATTAAGTGTGATGGACAGAGGGGATGTTATAAGGTCTATACTGTACCTTCTCCTTTGTAGAACAGAAAACAGCATGGTGGACTGAAAAGGTGGATGATGATGATAACTGTAACATTTCAGACTGACTGTGTTTGAGAAATTATGTTTAATCAAAGAGCAGCATATGAACAAATGCAGACCCTAGTGATGAATCCTATTAACTGAAACTTCAACATTAGTGTGTGGTGCTATGATGTTGGCGTAGCATAATTGTGCTGTGATTGAGTACATAAGTTTCTAGAAAAAGAGATTTAGATCTCAGAAAATGTTCTAGCAGTCCCATGCGGATAATCATATCACATGTTAAAGTTCAGTCTTCTCAAACGAGCCACTACACGTGAGCAGAAGGTGCCCAGCATTCCATGCTGCCTCCTCGGCGTTCGGAGGAGCTGCGGCATGTCCATCCCCTCGGAGGGAGTCAAAGTGCTGCAGGACAGCCTAGCTACGCTAGCCCTATCACCCAAACTCTCCACTCCACCTGGGCCCCTGACAGCCACAGTCCAGTGGCCCAGGGGAGCCAGGGAATGGCTGGGAAGGGGGAGTGTGGTTTGAGGCCTCTCCACCGCCCCCTGCAGGGGCATTTGGGAAGGACGTGCACTTGAGGGGCAGGCTGAGAGGGGAGGATCCAGGTCTGGAGGATGGAGTGGATCCAGGCAGCCACAGCAGAGGATGTATGCAAGGATGGAGCTGAGACATGCAAAGGGGATCACACATACACAGGCACAGAAAACAAGTGCCACACATGACAATAAATCACAACAGAATGACAAATAAGATCATGAAAAATGAAGTTGTTTGAAAAGTTGTTTGCATTAATGTAAAGTGTGATATATTTGTAATATTTATATTGTCTTGTCTTTGTCTATGCAAAAAATGCAAATGATCGTGATGATCCAATGAGTTATCTCAAATTAATGAGGAGCGCTGTATGAAGAAGCTCTGGAGACATTAGAAGTACGGGTTAAAAAGGTTGAAAGGTTGAAAAGCACAGGCTGGTGGTCATTGCTCACCAACACCACCTCTATTTCTACCTCACTGACTCTCAGTTTATCAGACTGGACTGTATAATACAGATAACACTGAATACAGATATTATTATCACACTACAAGAGAAAGATGACTCGAGGTCAGTCATCCTCATACATCACTGGATTACTAATTCATACCTGTGTCCCTCTAAAAACAGACCCCTTGTCTAAATTAAAAAAAAGCTACATTACATGCTTTCATAAACTGACTGGTCAGGTCAGCACCAGTTGCACCAGTTTAGAGGACAAAAGTGAGATCCATAAAGAAATGGCTTTCCCAGTTTGGAGCCAAAGAAACTGACTGGCCTGCATACAGCCCGGATTTCACCAGGCAACTCCTTTGGGATGAACCAGGACACTTCCACATGAATGGTTGTGTTTCCAAAATCTTGTTGAATGTCTTATGTTGGCTGTTCACATACTCGTGCTTGTGTTTGTACATATTTGATAACACAAGCAAGGTTGCGTCTCTGCCTGTTTTTCTCTCACCTCAGATTCTAGAAAATGTTTGTAGGGCCAATGGCTGTGCTTTGATAATGCACTGTTTGGATTGATCTGTGGCAAGGCCATAAAGACCAGGGTCCTCTCCCCCCACCCCTCCAGTCCTCAATACATTAGCTGGCTAATAAGCTGCACTGCTTCGCCACCTGGCCCACTGAGGCCCACTGGGATAAGGTCATTTGTCACTGTCAGCACAGTGCTACTGGTCCACTGGGGTTGTGTGTGCTTTGTGTGTGAGATCACAAAAGGAATGTGGAGATTTTTTAATCTACTTTTAAGTATGTGTTTCAGCTTAGCTGGCCTTCATCTTGTAGATTTTGCTGAGCCTCTGGTTTAGCAAATGTTTAGTTTTACTTTTTTTTCATTTTGAACATTGTTAAAATCAGCAACTAGACAATGTGGTAAGAGTGATGATTTCTACTGTGAATGAGCTCACTGCATGTGAAAAATTAGCAGACACATCATCCTTCAAGCAGAGTGTTGAGTCAGTAAGTATCCGCCTTGCTCAGATGTCCACGAGTAAGACAGTGAAAACCTACAAGTTCAGGGATACTGCTTTGTATCCTCCCATTGGAGGTTGCAAGCAAAAAGAAAATAACATCCCTACAGAGATCAATAAGGAATTCTCCCTAATTGCTGCCATTAAAAGTTGCCATTGTGTACTGTAGTATTAGATGAATGGGGACTTTACTGTATCTTGGGGATCCAGATGGCTCTAAACAATAATTTAATCATAAATCACTAATTTGATACTCTAATTTGCTTCCTTTGCCTGAGCTCTGAAATGGCCTTGCTGAAACACTCTTTTCATTCTTAGAAAATATATTTCTATCATAACTTGATTTATTTCTGGTTATTGTCTTTCAGACGTGTTTTTAGAAGTATGCGTATTCTTATTATTATAAGATTAATCGTCTGCTATCGTCAGTGGATTCACCATCTATTGGGCTTTACCTGGACTCCGTTGTGTCTCCTGCTACAGTGTGTCTCCTGCGCTTCAACTCCTCTGAGAAACGTCTCTTTCCTGCCGCCCTTCTCCTCTCCTCCTCTCCATTCACCCCCCACGAGATCCTCCTGTCCCTCTTCTCCTCCTCTAATGACTTGGATCTGAGTTCAGTTTGTTTGGATTATCACCATTCGTATGTGTCCATGTGTTTTTGATGTGTGTGTGTGTGAGTGTAGAGGAGACAGAGCATGCAGAATGACAGAAACATGCAGCGGTTGGCATGCAGAAATAAAAACAGAAAGACACACAACGATTAGCATACATTAAGCCTTATGTAGACAAGGGTCTGACTGTATGTGAACAACTACAGTTAAAAGTGGATGAACCCAATAATGCTTTAACATGTAAGAACATACAGAATCAGCCGCCAATGAGGACTGACCTGAGTCGTCCACCGGGTCGTTCTGATTGGCTAGACATGTAGCTGATGTTACTGAGGCGGGAGGCACTGCTGGCACGGGAGAGTGCCGACACGTCGCTCATGTCACTGTCTGACGATCTGGCCGACATGTTGTCGCTGCTACGCCTCTGTTCTGCGTACATCTATGGACAGAAATGAAGAGGCAGATGATGAATTCACTCAAATTAAGGACAGGAGCGTAAACACGGTCATCGTTAATCAAATGCAAGAGGACACTTCTAGAGTAAATAAATGCTGACCTCCCGTTTGGTCTTGAGGTCCGTCTCAGGGTCATGGGAGGCTGAAGGCCGGTAGGAATGTACTTTCATCTGCAGCTGTCGGGCTCGCTCCTCTACTGCAAGAGCTGAGACCAAACAGAAAAAGAGATAACATATAAAAAAACAAAACAGGAAAAGAAAATAAGAAACATTGCTGTGTTGCCTGTACAGAAGTCTAAAGGTTGTATCTGAAGGATGCAAGATCAGGTTTTGAACACTAGATGGAGCATGTGCACTGATAGCACATGGAAGGCTCACATGGTGGATGCTTGGAGGGTTAGACAGATCCAGTGTTATTTCTTTCTGGATTGGGTTTACTGAAGTGGGAAAAGTCAGTTACAGATGTTAAGTTGTCTTTTTAATCTAATCTAGTAAACCCGCTTCTCAGCTAAAAACACTAGGAACATTTGTTTTAAGAAAACGTTCTTTAGAAATAGATTAATCATTAAGGTTAATAATAGCACATTTGTGTTCTCTAAACAGTATCTTATGTCCACTGGCATAATCCAGCAGCATTTAATTCAAGTAAAAATAAGAAAAGATGTATTAAAATGTTACGTTCTAACATTCTAAAAAGACAAGAAGTCAGCATTATAATATGTTACTGGCTAGGTATTTATATATATGTAGAAAACAGCTCAAGGGGGGTGGCACCTGCCTGATCAATTAATTTTTTAAAAATTGTGAAAATAAAATAAAACTTAGCTACTATGGAACTACAGCTAACATGCAGCGTGGCATTCACTCACAAAACCTCTCTGCTTCGTTGACCACACGGGACATACCTTGCTCTATGCTGCTGCTTTTCGCAGGGAGCTGGGGCAGCTGCCTGCCCCTGCGACCTGATGAGGGCGTCCCCGTTGGAGGAGAGGGGCTGCCATGGGGGTGTGCTCTGACAGAAAAACAATGTAAAGACACAAGGATATATAATAACATATATTACTATGAATCATTAAATCACTATCTGAGATAAAGCCAAATACAGAATCACTGAAGCTACAAATTGAGGTCAGCATTAAAGGTCAAAGGTCAAGTTAGGATAGGAGTGAATGAGATTCATCAGTAAAGGTGAAGGAGGAATTAAAGGCACACAGTATGCACAGTATTGTAGTATTTGTACATATCCCAGATCTTGTATTACAATGTTCAGATGGTACATGTTTAAAATCTATTTTATATGAACAACTTTATGCCCGATTGTACCAATAATTTACATGTACTACATAAACCACTGTTTACTGGCATTAACTGTCAGTATAAAAACCTGTATCTTACCTCTTAGAATTAACATGCTTACTACTTGTACTTGTGCATAGAGTGCTACCATACTCATGTAACAGATAGGAACTGAGTACACAGGGAGAGAACAGGCGTAGCTCTGGCAGTAGCATGCACCTGTCTAGTCGAGGTGAGTTTGGGCAAGACCCAGCCAGGGCTGTTTGGCCAAAGGGCCTCAGTGGGCCCTCTCTCCCCCTACTGCCCCTCAGGATAGAGGTGGGCTGAATACGACTGCCATGGAAAGGCAGGAACCAGGAAATTTAAAAAAGGAAAAGAAAAACATAAAATCATATAAGTAAAATCCCATTAAACCAAATGAAAAACAGGGGAAACACTTAGCCTTGCTCTGACAAAAGGTAAAGAAACTCACAATTTAATATGCTATTTACTGATTGTTTCACAAAACACAAGTTATAATAAGCACTCATCCCAGAGAGAAAAGATGCTAATGATGCTAATGAGAGGAGATGGAATAAATTGATTGAGTGAATGAATGAAAGGATGAATGAATGATCTTACCTGTCCCCCTCCAGGCTTTTTTTGCTGCCCCTGTGACAGTTTGGACTTGATAAATTGCAACACTGCCTGTTTCAGTAAATGGCAACAACACACAGAGAGAGAGAGAGAGAGAGAGAGAGAGAGAAAGAAAAATGATGTGGAGAATGGTCGATCACAGAATGGTAACACTCAATGTTGGCTGATATGATGCAAAAGGCTCAAACTGAGACTTTATGGTTTCATTTTTGTGGTTAGTAAAAGCAATGTATCCGTAACCTGTATGTTCTGTTCATTTTCTTTTTTTCTAATCTGCCAGCAACAGCATTATAGCAAAGAAAGTGCTTTTAAGAAAAAGGGAAATTCAGAACAGGTGCTCAGCAGAAAGAGCAGGAGCAGAGGAATAAAGGAGGGATTACACAGCCTTAAACCACAAATATTTACAGGAAAGTGGAAAGAGACAGATTTGAGTAACATTATCATCTACAGGATGAAGCTGCAGGACAGGCTTTGAAATGTAGGGTGAGGAGGGTTTTAGCACACAAGCAGAGCTGTAGCGTAGTTTTTTTTTTTTTTAAGGGATAGGCACAGCAGGGAGCCGGCTGGGTATACCTGTCTTCCTCTGGGGCCACATGTTCTACTAAGATCCTGGGACTTGGGGGAGTCTTGTTGGGCAAAGAGTTGGAGCACCTAGAGGGGCGAAGGAGTGGGAAGAGGAGCATCCCGAGGTGGGAACACCAGGAGAGGTTGTCAGTGTACAGGGAGAGTGAAGGCTGTGAAGCCGAGATACCTTCATGGTAAATCAGTCAAAAGATTCACCTTGATTTGACTTTTACATATGAAGCCATATTCAAAATGTGAGCATCACAAGCTCACGCTGTATGAAGAAGCTAACAAGGTGATAAATATCCCAGATCCTCACTTAGATACCGCAATTCATGCTGTATTTGATGAAATACGCTCACTCACTTTCTTGGTGAAAGTTCGATAAGAACATCAACACCACTCTTGTGTCTCTACAGTAAATATACAGCCAGGACACAGTTAGCTTAGCTTAGCAAAAGGGGGGATAGCTAGCCTGGCTCTTTCCAACACTAGCTAAATCTCCCTATCACCACAAATTAAAACTTATTATTTGATTTTTTTAAGCCACACTAAAACAATGTAACAATGACAGGTAAATCTTTTAACCTAAACAGAGCTACTTCCTGTTTTGAGTTGTTGTGCTAAGCTAACCAGCTAAGCTAGGGCAGTAGATGTATATTTAGATTTTACTATGCTGACATAATAGAGACAATTTATAGTTTTATGTGAGACTATGTATGGGACTACTTTGTAGCCAGCACCATGGCCTGTGTAATCTTTGGGCAGAGACAGGCTAGCTGTTTCCAGTCTCAGTGCTAAGCTAAGCTAGCTAGGTGATACCTGTAACTGCATATTTGTTGGAAGGCCATTAGCGTGGTATCCATCTTCCCACTGAGCGTTCATGAAGGAATGATTCCCCAAAAAACAAACTGGCTTAGTTTTCACTTTGAAGTTATTTCACAGGCACCAAACTCGTAACAGCAGATCCTATAGATGTTTTTCTATAACAACACACAATGGCAAATTCATTCATGTATGAAAGAGTGTGGAGTGAAACACGCAGCATCTTAAAACCCAAATTTGTTGAATGATTTGCTGGATTTGCAGTCACAAAAGTACTAATTTAAAAGCTGTCACTTAAGAAACTGTGATTTTTCATTTTGTATTCGTCTTTAAAGATATCTTGTACAAATTAAACTTGCTCAGTGTCTCGTGAATTCATGTGTGTGAATTTCCTTTTTATACCTTTCTCTGTCGGATGAGTGAAAGTTGGTGTCGGGTCTCAGGCAAGTGGTGCTGGCGCTCCTCACTCTGTCCAACGACGGCTGCAGGTCGCTGCAACCGCCACAGCATGGCAGCAGAAAGAGAAATGAAGACGGAGAGAGAAAGAGAGATAGAGATGAAATGCACAAGGACAGAGGATGCAAGCAGAGGTGCCAGGAAGATGAGAACAAAAGGGTGATGAGTAGGAGGTAGAATAAACGGAATAGAGTCAGAAGAAGGAGGATAATGAGGAGAAGTGTTTAAAAAAAGACAGGAAGGAGAGACAAAGAGAGAAGAAGGCCATCAGACAGTGCAGTAACATGTAATGCCTCTCGTGCTGTATCTCCATTTATCATAGCCAGTCATTCCTCGCAGCCTTACGTTGTGAGACCTCTCAGATGGAAGGCTGGTGAGTTGCCATGGGAACCAGGTCTAAGTGGGAGAGGGGACTGCTTGTGTGTGTGTGTGTGTGTGAGGGAGTGAATGAGCAAAGAGGAGAGGAGAGCAGCAGTCAGTTGTTGTGTTTACTCTCTGCTGCACACACTCACAGCTGTATGTTTGTCACGTCATGCTGCTCTGTGACAACACCTTCAACTGATGGATGGCTCCATCCAGTGTTGCCAACTCCTCAGTAAGGAAAATCACTATTGGCGGTCCTAAAAGTCGCTAGAAGTCGCTAAATGACGCCATCACCTACTTTGCATAATCGACCATGTGTATGTAATTTTTTCCCCCCATGTGTATGTAATTGTAATGGACACTGTGAGAAAATAAAGAGAGCAAGGGAGCGAGGAATAGTGAGTAAAAAGCACCCTAAAGGTGTTTAGAAATACAAATGAACTTTCTTCTGTCGTTTCTTGTTTTTTTTTAATGTCACAATTCAAACTCTCCTCCTTTATCTGGGCTTGGAGCCAGTGAAAGTGACCCAAAAGAGACACTGGCGAAGTTTATTATTTATTTATTAGTTAATTTACTTATTTTTGGTTTAGTTTTCTTATGTCTGGTTCGGTTTTTAACCTTGTTTTTTTTATTATTATTTTTTTTATTAACAATTTAAACAATATACAATACAAACTCTCGCAGAGGATATAAATCAACATTCAAAAAGGTATAAACAACAACAAAGGTACAAGGGGGGCTAGATAAACTTGACAGTATAACAAAATAGTGGAAAATAACAACTAGGGAGCACAGGCCAAAAGACACAGGAGGCATAAATCAGAACAGAAATAAATGAGATATGTTGTCATAAATCCTTACAGATTTGCTAGGTTTCAGTTTCTTAAGTGACATGAAGTATTGTTTAGTCATTAACGAACCATGTAAAAGACGGTTTACTCTTTCTCCACTTACTACAATGTATATGGTATTTACCTAAGAGAATGACAATGTTAATCATATCAGAGACAGATGGACGTAAGTTATCCATGTAGAACGTAACATGATATAAGTTTAACTGTGGGATATCGTTGATCTTGAGTGATAACCAGCTGTGTATTTCTAACCGAAAATTAGCTGATACAGGACATGAAAAAAACAAGTGTTGTAATGTTTCACAGGCTGAATCACAAAAAGAACACAGGTCCACCTCAAATTTAAATCTTCTCTTCAGAAGTTCTGGTTTTTAACCTTGTGATCCGCTTAGGAGCCTACTGCCAGCGGCAGCTTTGCGCATGCGCGATTCACTTTCACTCTAGACGCGCAGGGGTGAACATCTCCTGCTCTGACAGCAGCTGGGAGGGACTGATGCGCATGGACTGTCCGCCTGTGGGTGCTTTGTGACGGGGGAGGTGCCCACGGCAGCACCCGCTGCTCGTTGAGAACAGTAGAAAGCAATATGTGCTCTGACGACTCCGAAAGTCTCCAAAAGTCGCCAACAACTCCAGAAAAAGTCGCTAGTCGCTTTTTTGAAAAAAAAAGTCGCTAGAGGGGTCTGAAAAGTCGCTAAATATAGCGACAAAGTCGCCAAGTTAGCAACACTGTCTCCATCGCAAGACATAGAGTAATTTTTTTCAGGCTGCAGAACACGAATGGCAACATGGGAGTTTACTGTTTGTTTAATGCTCTGCCTTTGCCTATACATGCTTGAGCCTCGGCTATGTGCTGTCAAACAAAAGAAAGACAAAAATAGGTGGTGGTGCGGGAAATGGGTGTGCTCTTACCTAACCGTGACCTCATCGGTGAACCTGAGCACACGATGTGTAAGGATGCTACGAGGCATGGTACTGCCCCCTTCCTGCCTGTGGGGCAGTTTTCTCTTTAGACATGCAGGGAGGGTGGAGCTGTATGCCAACACCCCGCCCACGACAGGCGGGGAAAGACCCACATGCAAAGGAAGGATAAAGTAAAAGAAAAGAGAATGACACATGCATCTGACAGAAATAAGCAGAGAGTGAATAAATGAAGGGAGAAAACACACGTTTAGGGAGGCTTCTCCTTGTTCACAGTTTAGTGAGAAAGGAGGAATCTCCGTTTGGAAACACCACACATAAGAAAACATGAGATGAACTGTATCCTGTCTGTGAGCTCACATTGAAGGATTCGTTATATAAGAGTACAAGGACAGTTCTTCACATATGGGGAGATTACATGTAATGCTGTTTATATAACACAATCTACACATCTAAAGCCAGCTGAGGCGGCACGGAGCCAGGAAACCAAGCCACAACAAATGTATAAAATTTATAGGAGTGCCAAAAAGAGATTAGAGCTGAAGAGACAGAAATGGAGGAAATGCTCCCTGTGGTGCAGATATAGAAAGAAAAAGAAACAGTATAGTATATAGTATACTGTATATCAATGTGCAGTTTGCGCCTGATTTGCACCAAGTGCAAACTAGGATGATACAACGTGTGATAAATTAAAGGATTTGTGGCATGGTATGTTGAAACCCATTACCTGAAATACACATATTCTTTACATTACTGCCAACCATTCCCAAAGCATGCCATACATTTCAGACTGATTTTCAAGTATTTATTTCTATGGGGTACTGTAAAACTGGTGCATTGGATATTCTAATGGTCCAAACTCCAAAAGTTCTAGATCCTACACTTCACTCACAATGTATGCTTTCCATACGCCATGGCTTTGTAATCTAGGGCTGTTATGAATAAATCGTTTGTATGGGAGACTTTATATCCATGCTAGCAGCTTTGTTAAGCTGTACAGAGAAGTGTTTTATGCTAAATGCTAATGTTAGCATAGCAACATGCTAACAATGATGATATTAACATTTACTGTGAACATCCAACAGGTTCTCATCCCACCGCATTAGATACAGTGTCAAATTCTGATGCTCTGTCTGTCCTGTTATGTCTCATATTGACACTAAAGATACCCTATGGCATCACTAGCTGTTGCCCCGGGACCAGCATTATTTGACACCATGAGAATGATGGCGGCGGCCTGTCCAACCTCTCATCTTGACAACAATCATAAGTCTTGTTACAACACGTCTCATGCTGGACTCAAACTTCTATGTTCTGTGTGAAGGTCCTGCACGTTGTTGACCCATCACAGACTAACTAACGCATCCCTACGCAGACTTTTGTCTTAATATACAATGTCACTGCTCTAGGCGTCAAATATTGACACACCTGGTTTATTATTGAAGTCAATGGACATCCCCATGCTTCTTATATCAATGCTAAGGGGTACTTTTAGTGTCCATATGAGATACCAAAGAACATGACAAAGGGCTGCTCACTATCGTTGACAATACCTTAAAGTTGTAACAGTTTATCCTGAGGGCAAAATAAATGTTTGCACCAAATTTCATGATAATTTATCCAGTAGTTGGGAGAAGATTTCACTCAAAACCACAAATACTGACCTCTTAGTGAGGTAAAGGTCACTAAGATTCATATGTAAGTGAGAAATTCAGAGGGAGTCACATCTTTAGTGTAACTAGAAACTGCAGTTAGAGCATTTAAAAATGTTTCCCTGTTGCATTTCAGAACAGCATATTTAACATTTCAGCTAATAATGAAAATTAAATGAGCACATTTGTATTATTAGTTTCATGCTGTGCCCACGTTTGTTCATTATTTAGCTTGAGAGTTTGATTGTCTGACAGAATAACTTGTAATAAAGTTCCCATGACTGTCTGTGACCAGTAACTCCCTGTTCACAACTGTGCAGAGGTGGGTAGAGTAGCCAGAAATTGTACTCAAGTAAGAGTAGTGTTACTTCAAAATAATATTGGTCAAGTAGGAGTAAAAAGTAGTCATCCAAAAAATTACTCAAGTAAGAGTAAAAAAGTACTTGGTGAAAAGACTACTCAAGTAGTGAGTAACTGATTGTAATGTCTGATTTATTTTTTAGAAATGATGTAATCAGACAGACAAAAATATAAAATAATGTGGAAATTCTGGTATTTGCCACGGAGCCCGGGAGGTGCCACGGATGACAACAAAATATAAGGAGAAGGGGAAAAAAACGAGAGCACGGATTAATAAATCTAATAAGTGTCATACAGCCGCTTTGAAGCCCAGTTCCTCTCTGGCAGCTCAAATAAAGCACAACAAACAAAATCATCATAGTTTACAGGTGAACTGTCTCCTGCTCACTGGGCAACGTCTGACCGTCAGACTTTTATACACTTTAGATCTCCATAAACATTATTAACAGCATTAGAGTCACAGGTCGGTAATAACGTCGCTAAGGCGGATGCGCACTCTTCACCCGTTTGATCTCTCAGGCTGTTTTTACGCACGGTCACATGGACACAAACAACCTTATTCCCAGACATCGCTGAAGTTTAGTCGCTTAAGTCTGTTGGTTGATCAGGATGTGATGGTAAATCACTCATTTCTGAATCCAGAGTGAGCTAACGGGTGAAATGTGCACATCTGCGCACAGCTGTCAGCGTATCAGCGGGAACCAACTTCCATAAATTTAGCGACTATATTACCGGTGGTGAAACGGAGTCATAAGATCATTGTTGCTACGTCTGATTGATTAAACTAATGTTTAGAATAAGTAGTTAAAAAAAAGAAAAAGTAACGAGTCGAGTGTTGCCCAATGTAGCGGATTAAGAAGCGTCTCTTCTTCACAAAACTACTCAAGTAAAAGTAAAACGTATGGTGCAGTAAAACTACTCCTAGAAGTACATTTTTTTCAAAAAGTTACTTAAGTACATGTAACGGAGTAAATGTAACTCGTTACTACCCACCTCTGCAACTGTGATTAGCTGAATCAGTCTAAACATCTCTAATATATTTCGAGAATGGTGAGAAATAATGTGCAGAAGAATATATGATTTACAATGTAAATATCTAAAATTACTGTTAGGGCTCTTCAAAGGATTGCATAATGCAGAGAAACAACACATAGCATTTAGCCATGACATATTCCAACCAAAGCGAGCACAAACAGCACAGCAGTGTGGGAGACATAGGGGCATTTATTGCACTGAGAGAACAATGCTGCAACTAAATGTCCCACCATTTCCACAAATGAGTCTGGGAAAGCTGGACAGGCACAGAGAAGGGGAACGCAAGAACGCTTACCTGTATATGTCTTTATGGATACCGTTTACTAACAGTGGCATTTTGGGGGGGAGTGTGTTGTTGTATCTACCTATGCCCCTGGTTGTATGAGTGGAGATCATGCACATAAAGCAAGACAAGAAAAAAAAAAAAATACAGCTGCTGTGAGTGAACACGTCAAAAGAAAAATATAAATAATAAAAGAGATGAATCAATAGAACTTTGTTGAGGTCAGTCACTGAGCAGGTCAGGTGTCAGTGATCAGTGTGTTGTGTGGGATTTTGTGAGACAGCTCTGGTGAAGGGCAGTTGTTGGACACGACTTTATGAGTGTGCTACAGCTACTTGATATGACATGTTCAATTTTGTGCACAGGCAGGTGCAGAAAAGCAGATATACTGTACACTAAAGATGCATTCAAGATAATCAACACATCAAAAACATCAACGTAAAGTGCGTTAAGATGAAGTTATTAAAGTATAATGAGAATGGAAATGATGAGAAAAATGTAATATTCTTTTAAAATAAAGCTGAGTGGTGGCTGCTGTCTTTGTTTTTGTTTCTTTTGTTACTTTTTTACCTGTTTGTGTGCAGGCACTCGGCACTCCCCCCCTGGATAGACCTGTGCATCTCCAGGACTTCACTGTCATTGCCATGACGATGGGTGAACAAATTAAAAAACAACAGGAGAAAACACAACAGAAGAGGATGGCAACTCAGACAGGTAAAGTGAATTTATGAATGACAGAAACCAGGAAATCATAATTCTGAAATTTCAAGTCTGCATTCAACAGTACAGAATGAAACTCAGCAATGTCCACACTGTTAGTAGTATTAGTGAAAATTAAGGTTTGTAAGATCATGTTACACACTGATTACCCAAAACAAGATCCAGACTTTATATAAAGTGGAGCTAAATATTATCATGTCAAGATCTCATAAGTACTTTACAGAACTTTATTTATTATTGGTGAAGACTGCTGAATGACCCAGTACGGGTGCTGATCCAATGTGCACGCAACTTTAACACTTTTTTATTATGTCAACAAAAACACACAGTCATAACCTTGTCATCTCACAACCCCTGAATATCCTCTGACATCCCAACAACAAGTTACCTGTCTTCAGAGTACTCGTAGTCCGAATCCCCAGAGCGCTGGTGCTCCAAGTGGGAGTCGTGGTATCGGGAGGGGGAGTGGGAGTGGTGGCGGTTCTGGTGGATCTCATCCAGACTCCTGATAAAAACCAAAATATGTAAAGGATGTATTGTTTTTGTATTTAGGGATCATATGTATCTAGGCCCACATTTAGTGAACGTGATGATTCAGTCTGTCTACACTTTTGGTCTGATGTGACACAATATAAATAACAAAATGATGCAACAAAACTAGAAAAACTTGACTTCATATACAGTGCTGTGAAAAGGTATTTGCCCCCTTTCTGATTTTTAATTTGTTTACCTATTTGCATATTGCATATTTTTTGCATTTCAATGATTCAGATCATCAAACATATTTTCGATATATAGATAGATAGAAAGTGTAAATACAAAATCCTGAAGGA
This sequence comes from Sandelia bainsii, assembly GCA_032362345.1. Lineage (NCBI taxonomy): Eukaryota > Metazoa > Chordata > Actinopteri > Anabantiformes > Anabantidae > Sandelia > Sandelia bainsii. The sequence goes on along the minus strand of JAUMHL010000001.1, from coordinate 24,359,214 downwards.
GAATGTTCGGCCATCAGTTTGTGACCTCAAGCTCAAGCACAATTGGGTCATGCAGCAGCATTTAAGTGAGAAATATGCAAAATTATAAAAAATCATGAAGGGCAATTCAGAGGCCCCGGTGTTTTGCAGTGTCGGAATGAAAATATTAAGAGGACTATATAGCATACAGGCAATGCATCTCTACAAACTAACTGATTTATGACAAAATTTCATCACAATAATTGATCATTGTGTAACACATCTCTGATATTTCTCTATAACAGAAATGCTATATTCATTGAAATATCATGTCCAACCACAAAACACAGTTTCCTGAATGTTTCACATTAAAAACGGAGGACATACCCTTGTGTATTCACATTGCAGACATCCAGCCTCTCTTGTGATGGAGTCCCCCATGCACTAATAGCAGGTCCCTGACATCCACTAATTTGATACAATATTCTAGACGTCTGGTATTTCTTGTTATAAGAAGACCTGTCACTTGTCTTTGTGCACAGGTCTTGTTAAGAAAGTAACATTCTGTTTATATAGAAGGTGGAATGTGAGCTGTCAGCTGTAGGTCTGGTGTGCTCCATTCAGGGACAGTACAGACTGCAGGTCATGTGAGGTGTGTGGTGTTTAGGGACAGTAAACAGTGTAGGTCTTTAGTCTGCTGAATTCAGTTTCTCCATGTCAGAGTGGTGTCATTACAGGGTCACTTTTTACTACCTCACAGGTGTGGCCCAAAATAAATGATACCATTATTATATCAGGATAACAAACATGCGTGCTTTAACATACAGTATCTGGCAGCTTTCAGCTGTCATTAGAGTTAATAACATGTAACAACTCAGCAACAACCATAAACAGAGGTGTGTATTACTTAGCAACAGTTTAGTCATAAAGTAGTGAAATTAAAAGCCTTAATAAATAAATATATACTGTATACATTATTGTAGAATAGGTCAAGTTCTTAGATGCTGACTGTTAAGTTTAACAGCACACACTCCACTGACTCCACCAGGTCATTTTAGGAAGTGATACTGACCTTTGCATGGGCACATGTGCGGGCCGCGACCGGGCCCTGCAGGAGTCTTCTCTGTGCGGCGACACCGAGCGGGAGCGGTGCTGGACGGGTCGCAGCTGTTCTGGAACAGCCAGTGTACTGCCTCGCTCTCTCTCCCTGGAGTTACGCTCTGCACCTTCACACACCACACACACACACAAGGGCAAAAAAGCAAGATTCACACACATACAAACATGTATGTCGATTCATGGATTTGTAGGAATATATATCACACACAAACATGAATACACACACACACAAACACATACTGTACATTGAGGCATTATCCATGTGTCATTTGATAAGGATGTTGTGACTACCACTAGAGATGCCATTCTCTTACAAACTGTAGAACATCACATCAGGATGTTTTACAGAGAAATGACTAGCTAGTGATCAGGTTAGCTAGTCATGTGAGCTAGCCTGAGTAGGTTGTTTCTGCAATGTCTCTGTCAGACTTGTACCATAACACTGCCGCAACAAGAAAACGCATATAAAATACACAAATATGTAATGATACAGATAATACCTCAAATTATGAGACGACTGTATAAAGTACAGTTACATTACACTACAGTGTAATGACAAAAAATGTGAACTACGGTGTTAACAGTACACATTAAAGCATGTAATAAGTAAATATGCAATAAATCTGCGACATAGGGGTGTAACAGAGCTGAATTCAAGGGTGAAACCACAATTCCTAAATATTAACTGTGCCTCCCGGGCCCCCGCAAATATTAAGCTTGGAAATCTGATATGTCCTCTGTTGTTATCATAAGTGGACCTATCATTTGCCTGTGTGCAAGCTTATAACACCGTGTCTATTCAGAAAGTGCAGTGTGAGCTCACTGTTAGCAGCAGCTCTGGTGTGCTATGTGTGAGGCGTTCAGGGACAGTACAGAGTCTAGTTCATCAGTGTTTCGGAAGAGCCCAGTAGTGTAAAATACAACCACCCCACCCTCTCAATTTATTTCACAATTAACACTATAGCATGTGTGACTAATGAAATTATTATTCTGTTTAGAGTTAGGACAAGCTGTAAATTTTGTCACTAAAAAATCAAGGTCTGAACCAAATTGTTACACCCCTCCTCAAAGGGGGAGAACTTTTAAACAAAACATTTAGAGCCATCTTCTATACACTACCAAACTGTCAGTAACACATAAATCATGTGTTACTGACAGTTTCAATTTCAGACTCAGAAAAAAATGTTAATAAATTTAAGTGAGTAGTAAGTAATTTAATAAGTAATTTAACATAAATCTACTGTATACTATAAGTACAGATTATTATGTGTCTGTGTTTAGACTATTACATTAGAACAAACATTATATAGTATATTATAACCGTACTACATGCATAAATGTGGAAATGTGTCCATATAAAAGATTTCAGTGCTTTTCAAAACAGTTGCATATTATGTTTACTCAAACTTCCCCATGTAGGACACTATTTGGCTTTGGATTGCCCAAAATGAACAAAAACCTGTATGAATATTTAAAGCAGGTCCATATTAATCTGACAGGAAATTAAGCCACAGCAGAAACAGTCTATTAGCCAAAATAACACAAATTCAGCTTCTATTGTCCCTGTGTCCTTCCAGTGATGTAAGCAACTGCCGGGCAGGACTAGAAGCATGCAGGAGAATGGCAGCAGACTCAGTGGAATGGCAGTGAACTACTGTAGCTCTACAGTCTAACATGCACTCAGTGCTTCAGTGTTTCTACGGCCCAGCAGAGGAGGAGAAACTGCAGCCTCAGTGAAGCTGTATAAAGGCTGTCTAGATCAACAGTGCACCTTAAAATCTGCAGCCCAGTAGCAATATGATGAATTGCAAAACGGTTTCTTTTGCTGATGCAGCAGAGATTAATTATTTTAATTTAGGTGCAGTTTGTTCTAAAATATACAGAACAGTGGAGATAAAATGAGAAACAGGTGGAGGGAGGAAGCAAGAAGATGCTTTCTCACCCAGTGCTGGACACCTACAGGCTACTAAAAGGAAATACTCAGTAACCATGCCCCCCACCCACCTTTGGGCACTACCATCAAACCATCATCAAACTCTGTATCAATGATGCGATGAGACCCTGTACGCACACACACACACGCACACATACAGGAGAGGGTAACGTTGAGGGTTACTGTTGTCAGTCTCCCACGCTGAGAGACAAAAAAAAAGGCTCAGTAGAGGAAAGGTTAGCAACCACACACTCAAACATACTGTATGTTTACATAACAGGCATTAAATTATACACACACACTGAGATACACACACACACAATACTGTAGTGTACACATGCATTGTATGTAACCAGACATACTCTGCAGTTTCTTGCTGGGGCTGTCTCCATGGCCACGTCTGCGTGGGAGGTACGGGGAGGGCTGTGGCAGAGGTATAGAGGACACGTCATGTGTCTGGAGTTTATACCAGTGAGGAATGTCATCCAGCAAGGCCGTCTCCAACTCTATCAGGATCTAAGAGAGGACAAAGAAGACAGGATGGAAGGGGCGGATGAGTCGGTTGGAGCCACTGAGGTGTTTGCAGTTGTCACTCATACATATAAAGATAATACAGAGAGACGTCACCCTGAAGTCAGTCATCACAAGTCACTCTTTTAGATGTGAACCAAGTAGTAATTTTACCATATTTAAGTGTTTAATTGGAATCATTTTTGAATAACTGAATAATATACTAGAGGTCTGGAACAAGCAGCTTATAATATACAATATATAAAAGTATATGACTATGGTGTTGTCACCCACCTCTCCCAGGAATTCACTCTCCTCTTCCTGGATTCTAGGCTGATCCCAGACTGTGATCTCCAACATGCGTTCTCTGAAGTCCCGCCGGTGAACGTGGGAATATATGAAGGTCTGGTTCCACTTGGGCTCAGCACTCTTCTTCACTGTTTTAGTCCGCCGTTTACTCTTATCACTAGAGCGGAGGCGTGACCACACAAGGGTAGAGCATGTTTCTCAAGAAGACCGTATTGATCAAAAAATAATAAGAACAAAAAAAGAGTAGATCTATGGTACGAAATCGATAAAAAAAAGTATTTCTATGATCTCACCTCCTATCAGGCAGGAAGTACATCTTGACATAGGGGTTCCGAGGTCGTCCGTCAGATCGAGTTGGCAGGTCTATGGCTTGAAGGACGTTGACAATCAACTGATGACCCACTTTGTCGTACCACAGCTTGACCTAGAGTAATGTGTGAAGGCAGATGACCTCTATCCGTATCAACCATATCAGTATGTTGACATGTATCTCTGTCTGTCCTTTTTACAGATACTCACGGAGAGCTGTCCAGGCAGTACCAGAGGAAGGTCTCTGAGGGTCCCAGGGCTGGTAGGGGACATCACTGATATAGAAGGACGATCCATCTTTTGCGACTCAAAGGAGCTAGAGCCCGCTGAGGGTTAAAGAGAGAGACAGTCAACCATACAAAAAAACACATCCAACTTCCAGATTTGGAATTAAAGTAACACATGTACTCACTGTACATAAGCAAACAATGGTAATATTACATATGAACCACCCCCTCAAAGTAATATTACATACAAGGTGCTTGTATTTCCACTTACTAGATTCTAGAGGAGGGTGGGATGACTCTGGGATTCTTGGGATATCTCTGTATAAAGTGGCAGAATAGACAGTATATTAGAAATAAGAAGTGTACAGAAACACTCTGGATTTTAGTGTACATTTGTTGTTAAAAAATAAATTATATCAAAAGTTGAAAGGTAGAAAAACAGCTAGCACTCAGTCAAACACACATCTAAATATGTTGGGCAGTAGAGGAGACAGGGATAGCTGGAACAAGGAATTTTTTCTCTTGGATTTGAAGGATTTCTGGGAAGGCATCAGGAGAAGGGGCTCCACTTATTAAATCAGTGCTACTTACTGATATGCTCTATACACTTTTCTCAAGAAGTTTTTGGACATAATTCGGTTGATAGAGCTTTTAGATGAAGGAAGGAGACATAAAATATCAGTGCCATTACTTATGTACTTTAATGATAATTATTAGGTATAACATTAATCTTACCCTATAGGTCTTGAAACAACTATTTCTACTTGAGGTTCAGCCTTGGATTCAAGGATAATGTTGTACACTTCTTTCTTGGTTGCTCCCGGCAACGACTTCCCATTCCACTGCAACACCTCATCACCTGGAATCAAGAAGGCCAACTTTCAGAAGTGAAAATCCAGAGTGAAGTGAGTGCTAATGCTAAACGTAAAATTGCAATACTGAAATTTGGATTCTTTATACTTTTTGCAAAAGAAATTATAAACATATTGCATCTACTGTTCAATTAGACCTACTGTATCTGAGTTAATTAAAAGTTTCTGAGAGTTTCTAAGATAGTGTCACTATCAGCAGTGCACTACTTACTATCCGCTATCATACTGTGTTCAGCCTACAAATTTGGATCTTATTAACAAAACATGCAGCATTCAAATGAAAGCAATTTATAAGATTATACATTTGTACGGAGCCCCCTAGGGGTCATGTAGTAGAAAAAAATATTTAGGTGAAATAAGATAATAATAATAGATTTCTTAAGATAATAATAATAATAAAAAATTCAGATGTGTGGGTTTTCTCTAGATACTCATGCACGTTAGGTTAAGTGGTGCCTTCTAAATTGCCCATAGCTGTGAATGTGAATAGATCCGTTTCTATATGTCAGCTCTGTGATCA
>JAUMHL010000001.1:24299992-24335040 GCA_032362345.1 Sandelia bainsii | reverse complement strand
ATTACCCCACACAGTTGATCCGCGCAGCACTTGACAACCCTGGAACTGATGCCATCTGGACCGGCTGCCTTCCTAGCGTTGATCCTCTTCAGCTTCTTCAGCTTCTTCACTCTTCAGTGGTTTTACAGTAAGGCTGTGCTTAAGTTTATTGAATGAGTCCACATCCATCACCACCCAGTAACTACAGTCCAATGCCCGATCTATCTTCTGTTCTTATGTAAGATTGTAGAGAAAAGTTGTTAAAATAAATAGTTTCTTTAAAAACATCAGGAGAAACCTAAATTCAGACACACTTTTTTGTTAGTAGAAGTCGATCTGAGTCCTGCTTTTCCTGTTTTGGGAAAAATAGTACTTTTTAGGGTCACAGTTCGGGTAGACATAGAATATAGTAAAAAACTGAATAAAGAAATTCAAATTCAAGATTCAAGATTAAAAAAAACTTGAATTTGTGTATATTGTATGTATGTATTTGTAATATTGCTGGTGATGTACTTTTAATAAACTTAGACCTACATCACCAAACCAAAGTGCAGTGTTCTGTCTGGCAAAACTGAAGGACTTTTACCAGAGAACCGAGAAGCTGTAATGAGTCATGAACCATTTGGTCATTACCATCAACATGTTCCCATCCCACAGCTTCACACAATGATAATACCGACGGTAAATGTACCCTTCTGTGTCATGGGAATGACGACAGCTGCCTGTCGGGCCTCTCATCACGACAATGATCATTAACAATCAGCTACAGGGTGGAAACATCATGGTTTGATTGACTTTATGCACAAAGATGACTGGGTTTGGGTTAGACACAAAACTTCAGGGCTAGATGACGTTAAAAGATGAAATAATGTTTGTGTGTTTTGTGGGTTTATTGTATCATCCTGATATATTATCTTATGATCAGCTTCATTAATGTACAGCATCAACAACAAAGCTTCTGTCTCTGTCACATCCTTCAGAATAAATCACCTGCACTAATGTAACTGAGTTTGAACACTTACATTTGGGACAAACATCTGCTAAATACAAATGTTGACTGTAATAACAGCCCCAACTCCTTCAAACTAAAATGTTGAAGAAGTCCAAGTGTTTTTTCCTGTTTTTTAGTGATACTGTGTTTATTTATTCACTTTAAAACTATATTTATACTACATAAAACATTTCCCATTGTCTTTACTTCAGTATAAATTAAACAATCACTGTTCTTTGATTGTTTTTCTAAATTTATAAAATTTCATGTATATGATTAAGGTGGGGCTGCAACTGTTATTTTCATTATTGATTAATTTGTCATTCATCTCCTTGAAACAATTATGGTTTTTTATCTATAAAACAACAGAAAATACTCATTGGCACACCTTCCACTCTAACCAAATCTCATAATTTCTCCATTAATATTGACAACTCCTCCATCATTCCCTCCCCCCAGGTTAAGAGTCTAGGTGTCATCCTCGACAACACCCTGTCATTTCAGTCCCACATCAACTACATCACCCGGTCCACCTACTTTCACCTACGCAACATTTATCGACTCTGTCCCTTCCTCACTACCCAAGCTGCTGCCATTCTTGTCCATAGTCTTGTCACTTCTCGGATTGATTACTGCAACTCTCTTCTTTTTGGACTTCCCAAGAAATCCCTCCACAAACTCCAACTACTCCAGAATTCTGCAGCCTGGATCATAACTCGCCACTCAGTCCTTCAACATCTCCACTGGTTGCCCATATAGTATCTAGAATCCAATTCAAAATACTGCTCCTCACTTTCAAATGTATCTGTAACCTTACCCCTCCTTACCTGTGTGACTTGCTCCATATCACCACTCGCACAGATGCGCCTCAGGTTTTTGTTGTTTTCTCCTCTTCGATATGCGTGTTTCTACATGTGGTGTTACGGTCATGGAACGTTTAGAGTCTGCATTCTTAACATATATGTCTCACCTAGAACGTGTACAGAGTTGTATTGAAGGCTCATTGTCTGTGTATTATAACCACTTCAGCCTCAGCTGAACTGATTTCAGCTTTTTACATGAAGCTCCTCAGTGGAGGAGCATCAGGGTCTGACTCCATCCACCATAACAGATGAGACTGCAAGGACGTCCAAAAAGTCCTGCAAAAACAGAACTAATAAGCTTAAGTTAATTTTCTTGGATGAACAAAAGCAAACAGGCAACAGAAAATCAAACTTAATGTTTTCACGTCTCACTGGGGAAAAAATGACAAATGTGTATAGATATGAGTGTTTTATTCTGGAGATTCCTGTCCTGAAGTTCAGGACTCCACCACCAGAAAAGTCAGACTGTCTCCTCAAAGCTGGCTAAGGGTCAGAGGTCATTACACTGACATCACTTCCTGTTTAGATATATGAACTAATATGCTGACCTAATGATTAACTGATCACAGTGACTGAACCAGCTGCTTCATGCTCTACAGATACCTCCCAAATACACAAACACACAAAACATCCCCAACTGTGTTCAGACTCTTCTGCCACCTAGTGATCTTCTGCCTGTACTGCATCTACACCATCCTGATGATGTCAGGCCATTACTGTAAAAACACAGGAAACAAACCTTGTATATCTGGGCAATCAAATCGTTTCTCTGCAGGACACTGTCTCTGTTAAGGTCTATAGGCCTTAATACCCAGCAGATATTCAAATGCAAATAAACTGCACGGAAACTAAAAAAGAAAGCTGAGGATGTTTAACGCTGTTTGTAAAAGTCTCAAAATCACCGGTCTCTTCTGCTCCTGAACAAAATCACAAACACGGGCAATTACTGAAGTAAAATGTAAAATCTCAGTCGTTTGTAACATTATAAACAGCAAATGTAGAAGTTCAGCAAAGACCTGAAATGTTGTGAAGATTTCAGTAACATAATCTTTTTTGAGTGGTACCTGATTAGTGTCTTTTGTACCTCTGTTAGGAAGTAATTCACCTTTACTGGACCACTTATAATTGACATTCAATTATTTTTTTAATTAATACATTTATCAGTGTTCCAGGACAGTTTCTGGATTCAAAGCTGCTACTTTCATCAACACCTGGATTTGCTGCCATGTGAATATAAAGATAATACATTCATTCCAGTGCAGTCTAATTATTTCCAATTGTAGGTTTTCTTCTGCTGGACTTGAATCCTGATTATGACTTATAATGGCACGGATCATATTATAGCCTTTTGTTATATAGCAGAATCATAAGTCAGCATCAATGCCATTAAACATGTTTGAGCATTTCCGGTGTCTGTACCTGCATTGTGTCTCTTACACTTTACTCCAGGCAAATTTGTTTTACATGAATGCATTTTTATTTTTGAAAAAACAACACACAGATAAAAAAAGTTCTTGTAAGCAATCTTGTAACTTTCACATATATTGTATTTCAAACTGTAGTGCAGACACAGCCATATAAACTGTCTCAGTCAAAGCTTATATGTTCAGATTACTTTTCTAAAGATCTGCATCCAAACAGCTGAATCTTTTTCATTTGTCCCCCCAAAACTAAAGAAAGACAATAACAATTCTACAGAACAAGTGCCTAGATTCAGATTTTACTTTAAATGTAATACAGCTTGAATGAAGTGGTGCAACAAGCAGCACAGCAGCATATATTTCATACCTAAATAAAGTCCACACAGAACAACACACACCTACAGAGGAGAAATTGTCTTAAGGTAAATCTATTATGACTAGATATGATTTCAGAGAGCTTGTTTGCATAAATCATGTTTGCCCCAATGAACCCAGTGTTAATCTACTCACTACTAGCTATGTAACAAAGTGGAAGAATATCACGCCATGAGAATGGCAATGGGTTGAACTACTGATCAATAATGAGTCAGTAGGAGAAAGAGTGTCCTCCCTTCTTCATCCATCATCCGTCACCTTCTTCTCTTCCATCCTACCTCATAATCCAAAGTCAGATCGGATCAGTAATCAATGATTGACTAACAGACTGATCAAACAGATTGATCACCCTCCAGGGAGTTCAGAGGAACACCTTCTTCCTTCTCAAATCTGCAGAGGAGACAGAAGATTAATGACTATATGATGGTATATACAGAATAAAAGCTATACAGTACCATTAAAAACTGACATCACTTTGAATTTCTTTGTTTTTGAAAGTAAAGCAGACCTTTTCTGTCCAATAGAAAAACATCAAATTGATCAGAAATACAGTGTGGACATTGTTAATGCTGTAAATGGTTACACAGATGCCCATTATCAGCAAACATTGATCCTGTGTTTCAGTGGTACGTTGCGTTTGCTAACACAGGTTCATGCAAATCATTAGAAAACCCTTTTGCATTTGTGTTAACGCAGCTGAAAACTGTGACAACAGCAATAAACCTGGCCTTCTTTAGAGTAGTCCTGTAACTGGTAGCGTCAGCAACTGTGGGTTCAGTTACAGATTCAGAATGATTAGGAACAAAGAATTCTCTTCTCTCTTCTCTCTCGTCCGTCTGTTATTGTTCTGGGATATGAAGGCTATTCCATTCACAAAATACCCAAGAAACAACAGTGTGTACTAGAAGTGCAAACTGGCTTTAACCAGAACAGAAAGAGGAGTGGGAGGTCCTTGTGCACAGCCGAGCAAGAGGGCGAATTCCTCAGAGAGTCTAGTTTGCTAAACAAACACCTCACTACTCAACTGCAGCTTGCTCACATTCACTACTGAGGAGAACTAAAAGAGAAGTGGATTTACAAGAGTTTTGTATGAATGTGCAGATTCAACTTGATTTTTCTGAGTTATTAAGGGAAGGAATGGGAAGAGGAGAAGAAGAGAAAGAAGGAAGTGAACATTACACAGGAATCTGCTGATCAGAGCTGAGTCTTCCGCGGTGAATCAACCCTGAGAAGCCATTGTTACTGCTCTCTGCAGAGGAGAGAAAGCAGAGTCAGCCAGGGGTCAGAATCCTTATTCCTCAACACATTTCTACATCAGACAGACACAGACATAATTTCACTCTTCAATTATTCAGTAAAAGCAACGTGTTTCCTATAAAACAGGGTTTTCCAATTTTATATTTCTACTATCTGAAGGCTGCTGTTTCTCCACCGCAATTTCACCTGAAGCCTCTTTTATTGATTAAAGTTAGGATTCTTTTCAGGATGATGCCTGTCTGTTAATTGAAAAAAAACTGACCACGTCTGTTTCAAATGTTTGAATAGAGGCTGTGAAACATTTATTCAGAGAAATCAAAGCAGAAAAAGCTGCTTCTTTAACACAGAAGTGAAGTAAACACAAGAACTCAGTTAGTTTACTGAATAACCAGTTACATTCAACTGTTCAGATAATTCAATACATATATTTCAATATCTGACAGGCAGTCAGAGATCTGTATCTTCCTACTGACCTTTGACTTCAAGAAGCACTGTTTTCCACCTTACGATGCATCCTACGTTTTCCTCTACTTTGAAGACCTCGCAGATGTACTCTCCTCTGTCTTTGTTTGTGGGTTGTTTTAGGGTCAGACTCACATCTCCAGTTTTCAGCGGGTTTTCCTTCATCACTGTTCGATCTCGGTAAGACTCATCCTGTTCGTCAGGCCGGTGAGAGCCGTTCTTATATTTGTGGACCTTCATTGGTCCTTTAGGGTCCTCGCGGCTCCAGTCAACTTCAGCGTTCATGGGCAGGTTACATGTGGTTCTAAATGGCAGCTCGACAGACTCCGCTCCCTCCTCCACCTCCACACGACAAACTGAGAAGACAACAAGCCACAACATCAGCTGGACAGACAGCTTTATTAAATGATAATACATGAAGAACAGAACCAGATCAAGGTAACAGGACACTAGAAGCTATAACCAGGTTTGAAGGTGCTGGGGATGATCAGGGTCTCACTGGTGACATTTCTGGTTTGATGTAATAGAACAGGTCAAGTTGGGACCAGACAAGGTGCCATCAACTTTCTCAGGAAACAAAGAGGGTTAGTAATTCTAAAAGCGTATATCATTTAACATGTATTCTTTTTAAACAAACCAAACTGAGTCCTCTTTTTTTTTGACAGTTACCACATTTCCACCAACACAAACGTGGTGCTAGTTCTTGGCCGGTCCGAATGCTGGTTCAAACTGCAAACCTAAGAACCAGTTTGCAGTTTAAGAACTGCAAGTCAAACCACCAACCCTGGGGTTAATAGATGACTGTCCTGCCAATTAATCCAAGGTTGCCCTAAAATTAAGCACTGGCTCGGAACAAGCCCAGGAACTGGCTTGGTGTAAAAGGGAAATGTGTGAGTTTGAAAACAGTTTGAAACAAACTTTCTGGTCCACTTCAGCTCTGATGTGACCTCAGTCCTCTTGTTCACACTGTAGTTTATAACCCTCAGTTGGGGGCGCTGCACTAAAACACACACCGTTCACATTAGCTTCAAGCATCAATCTGTATCTAAGATACTGACCTCTGACCTGGAGCTCTGCTTTTTTCTTCATCAGGGTGTTTCTGTCTCTGCTGTAGACGGTGCAGGTGTACGTTCCTCTGTCTTTATCTGTGGGGTATTTCAGGGTCAGACTGAGGTCTCCAGTTTCCAGCAGGTTTTCCTTCATCTCTGTTCGGTCTCTGTAGAACGCGTCCTGTTCTCTAGACCTGTCAGAGCCGTTCTGATACACATGGACCTTTATGTTGGAAGTGTCCGTCCACTCCACCCTGACGTCTTCAGTCAGGTGAACTGTGGTTTTGCAGGGCAGCAGGACTGACTCCGCCCCTGAATCCACCTTCACATGTTGGACTAAGAGGACAACAAACCACATCAATAATAAGAATACAATGTTAACGGTAATTTATGTTTAGTTAATTTTCCATGGGATGAGGTATGATGAGGTATCCAAAGACATAAAACAATAAATGTTCTAACTTACGTCACCAACTCGAGTGCTCATCTCTGATCTATAGCACTGACCTATGACCAGAAGCTCCACTTGTTTCTTCACCAGGATGTTTCCATCCCTGTTGTAGATGGTGCAGGTGTAGGTTCCTCTGTCTCTGTCTGTGGGGCACTTCAGGATCAGACCGAGGTCTCCAGTTTCGAGCAGGTTACAATTCATCTCTGTGCGGCCTCTGTAAAACCTGTCCTGTTCTTCAGGTTCATCAGAGCCGTTATGATACACATGGACGTTGTATTTGTCACTGTCCTTCCACTCCACCCTGACGTCTTCAGTCAGGTGAACTGTGGTTTTGCAGGGCAGCAGGACCGACTCCACCCCTGAATCCACCTTCACAAGGGGGACTGAGAGCACAACAAACCACAGCCCCAGCAGTACTTTTATGTGCATGTATAAAATTAAATGTTTGTAGTGAAAACATCTTTGAGTCCAGTCTAATATCTGCCATAACTTTAATGAATCAGAAACCGTAGATGGTACTGACCTCTGATCCGGAGCTCCACATCTCTCTTCATCAGGATGTTTCCATCCCTGCTGTAGACGTTGCAGGTGTAGGTTCCTCTGTCTTTGTCTGTGGGGCATTTCAGGGTCAGACTGAGGTCTCCAGTTTTCAGCAGGTCTTTCTTCATCTCTGTTCGGCCTCTGTAAAACTCGTCCTGGTCTTCAGGCTCGTCAAAGCCGTTCTGATACACATGGGCCATACAGTTCATGTTCCTCCACTCCACCATGGCGTCTTTGGGCAAGTGAACTGTGCTTTTGCAAGGCAGCAGGACAGCCTCTACCCCTGAATCCTCCACCACCAGGCAGACTGAGAGGACAACAGACAACATCATCAATTGGACAGACAGGAACAGCAGCACTTGAGAGGATGACGTGAAATATTTATAGTTTGGTTCCAGTCAAATTTCACTCATTGCTTCATCTACCAGAGACAGTGTTGTGTGTGGTGTCTGTACAGTCAACAGCAGAACTGACTCAATTTAACACACACACACACACACACACACACACAGTACATACCTTTGTCCTTAATCCTGTTAAACATGATGACACAACCAACAATGGACAGGAGAAGCAGGGGAACCAGGACACCTGCAAGAACCTTGGGCCAGACTGGAGGAGGTTCTGTAGTTGACAAAAAGACAAACAACAAGTTGTTTTTAACATGATCATAAAAGACAGTTCTGACTACAGAACACTCTGACCTCTGACCTGAGTCTACTGGGAACTTTTCACCGGATTCTGGTTCAGTTTTACATTTTAGAGAAAAAAATTAAAAATAAAAATAAAGTCAGTTTTATTTCAGTCAAACTGATCATTGGATTTCTGTTTTAACAGAGAGAGACATTGGTTTAGTTTCAGTGAATTCTATTTGATTGTTATTGTGCTGTTAATTAAATATCAGCTTTGACCTTAAACCAGACAGTTTTACTCAAATGTTAATTGAAATGATGACACGTGTATGTTTAATAGAGATGATGACGAGAACTGCTCAGTGCTGCTGTTGATTCATCACAGATACATTTATAACTCATCAAAATGAAATTAAACATCATATAAAATAGATCTGTAAATCACAGGACCTGAGTTCTCTGTTAGGGACAAGTTTAGATTTTCATTCTGCACCTAATCTAGTTCTCACAATACTTCTTATGAGACTCTTGTTTTTACTGTTTTTACTCCAACATGTGACTTTATCACAGTGTTACTGGTTTTTACTATTAATTACATAGTAGAGGAGTGGGTAATCTGGCTAAACGATTACATCATATTATTTTTATTCAGAATTACTTTCCACAATCTGAATTACAATATTTCTCCAGAATTCTGAAATGTGCTGGAGCTGAACTATAAATAGTCTAACTTGTCCAATCAGCATAGCTGCATGTTGTTCCATTGCAGAGTAAACTGATTGAAAAACATTTTTCTCACTTGAAAAAGAAAATAGCCCCTGAGGGGATGCACTGCTGAACTCTGTGGCCTTGACCTTAATATGTTAAGTGCCTTGAGATGATTCTGTTGTGACTGGTATAATAATACTGAATTGAACTGAACTGAATTTACACTTTTAGTAATTCACATTTTTATTTATTTAACATTATCTTGCTTATTTATATTTATGATTTTTGCACACTTTAAGTTGATCTGCTTGATTTATTGATATGAAACAAATAAAACATTATCTTAAACTGATGTGAGATAATTTCATGATTTCCCGGTTATAGTTAAAAAGTCAGTTCAGGTTCAGGTTTGTTATAGATTGATGCAGAGAGCAGTGTTGAATTTAAGCCAGTTTCTCCACTGGTTTTCAGAGACAGCGACAGCTGATCTGATCTGACGTTTGACATTTTAACTGCAACAGCAAACGTCAGCAGTGGCTAAAACAGGAAGCTTCTAATGTTACCTGCACGCAGATACATTTCATTCACAAACTGTAAATACACACAGTTAATTGACAAATGCAAACAAAAGACTAAATAGTATACGTTTCCAACCACTGTTATAAAACTGCTAAAGATGAATTTAAATAAATAAGTAGATAAATAAACAAACTTTCTATGACCTATCCCTCTTAATGATGGAACAAATCTATTTTTATACTGTTTTGTTCTGCACATTAGGACTGATTGTCCAGAAGAAAGAAAGAGGTATGAATGAGTAGAATTGAACCCTGTAAACACTGTAATTTCTCTGGTTTACAGTGACGCTCAGTGAAGCTGAGACTCACCAGTTAGTGTACTAACCATTTTACTATTTTATTCAAAGTATTTCTGTTCTTTAAAGTGGCCATACTATGTTTAATTTAGGGTTTATATTGTATTCTGCAAGTTCAGTGATAAAAGACTACATGATTTTGAAGATAAAAAGTGCAAATACATGTTATAAAGGCCTTTAAACTAAAAAGGCTTGTTTGAGCTCTTGTGTCTTAATGAGTGATTAGCATTGTTGCCTCACAGCAGGAAGGTTCTGCATTCAAACCCATCCGGGCCTCTTTCTGTGTGGAGTTTGCATGTTCTCCCTGTGCCTGCGTGGCTTTCTCTGGGTGCTCCGGCTTTCTCCCACAGTCCAAAGACACATAGGTTAATTAGTGGACCCAAATTGTCCGTAGGTGTGAATGTCATAGCCCTGTGGTAGACTCGCAACCTGTCCAGGTGTAACCTCTCGGTCACCAAGCTTCAGCCCCCCATGATCCTCTACAGGATAAGTGGTATAGATCATGCTGTTGTATAAAATCTAACAGAGCACATTAATGACAGGAAGTTAACAAATTCCTTATTGCTCAAATGATAAAATCAATACAAAACATTTAGCAGGACATTAGTGCTATTTAACCTATTCTGCTTTGGTAACACTAAACAAAATATTTTTTACTGAAATCAATGAAAAACTTGTCATAATTACCTTAGTCATTATAACAATAACACTGAATACCTCAAACCACTACTCAAAGTTTTATGTTCAGATGTGCATGATCACCAGCACTGACCTCTGACCAGCAGCTGGACTTCTTTCTGGCTCAGTTTTTGTCCCATCCTGCGGACGGTGCAGGTGTAGGTATCACTGTCAGTGACTTTGGGTTTTGTCAGAGTGAGGCTCAGGTCTCCGGTCTGCAGAGCGTCAGTCCTCATCGATGTGCGGTTGACGTAACGCTGGTTTTGTTCGCCAAGCTCGTCAACGCCTTGCTGACGTATATGAACTGTTGGGTGTTTGAGTTCCTCGCGGCTCCACACCACTGTCGACTGCTTGGAGTCAGAGACATTAACCTGGCAGGGCAGGTGGACATACTCCTCCCCCTCATATACCTCCACACCCAAGGCATGCTGGGAAACTGAAAAGGGACACAGACACAAGTGTTCAGCTCATCAGCTCTGCCACAGTTAGAGTGACCCCTGTGTGTCTTACCCGTCTGTAGCTGAGTAAGAGAAAAACATACAAGCTGAAAGTCTAAATATAGTTGAACTGGTGATACGAAATGAAACCAAAACATTGAACAAAAGAAACTCTGTCCAACAAGGTGCTGACTAACCCCTATTGTGAAACAAACAAACTACAACTTCTTCTTCGCTTTTAATGGCAGTTGGCAAGCAGAGGCAGCATGAGTGTTGGGAACCAAGCATTTTAAAATCATGAAGTGTAGAGATTCACTGCAAAATAAGCGCCTACAAAGTAAATACATTTATTTAAGCATCAGAAACTAAACAAACTGACTCTTTTTTAATTGTAAGAATTTGATCCATTTGGGTCAGTATCATTTGGAAAGTCTAGAAGAGCCATAGGATTCATGTGTATGGGGAGTCAAGGGGCGCAGCCGAGGAGGTCAGTAGTGTGTGTGCTCTATAGTCCCATAAACCTAGAATCATGAGGATCATCCAGGTAAGCTTTAAGGCTGGAATCTGGAAGAATGAGGATTTTTTTGTGTCACTGAGCAACTTTCATAAGAGTGAATGGGCGCCATGTTCTGATCAGGTATTCAGTTGATTTGCTGCTCCCGTCCTTTAAACAGTTTAGGACCTAATACCTGTTAAATAAAAGTGTAAGGTTAAGACTGTGTGAAAATAAGGACAAGTTAACACTGTATGAGGCAGAGGTTTAGATTTGAGACTTAAGTAGCAGAATTACAAACACTTACAGACACAATGTGAATTAGGTTGAAGAGAACTGGAAAAACAAGAATGAGAGGATCTGAAGAACCATTAACAGAAATTAATATTGTGTGTGTATGTACATGTGTTTGAAGATTTTGGGTCCAAATGTTGAATCAGGGGATGTCAGTCCACCAGATGGCAACAAACACTAGTAAGCTTTTGCCTTATATATCTTATTATTATTAAAGTTTTTGTTATTGAAAACAAATAATAAACTTATTAAATGCGTAATGTCCACATGGCTTCACAGTGGCCTGAATTAGCCGAATTATTTTGTGGGTTTAGATATAATATAACAATAGAAAAGTTTGATGTCACTGTTATAGAGAGATGATGCAAAAATACACATTTCATGCTAAAACAGGTTCAGAGGGGACTCTGTAAAATATTAGAATTTACTGCACTTTAAGCTAAACCTGATGATCATCAATGTGCAGGAAATAAATAAATATGTGTAACGGTGCAGACATCGCGGATCCGCCCAAACATGGAGCAGAACCGACTGAAATCTGCCTGTTGGTGTTTTCATCAGTGGCGGTGAGCGCAGTTTAATGTTTATCTGTATTTTTTGTTGCTCTGTCTGTGGATAAAGATTTTATTATGTTTTTTTTTTTGTTTTTTTTTTGTAGAGTGGAGTTTATGGAGATTATCAGATCAGATCAGCCCGATGACGCAGGTTTTCTTACCGTGCAGGACGATCACAAACACCACAAACATCTTCATTTTCCAAAGTCCCGTTAAATCTGCTTCTCACTGAAAAAACTGCGGATTATCACCGAGACACTTTCAGTTTCACCTCCTTTCTCCTCCGTGACGCGTAAAGAAAAGTTTAGTTTCGGTTTCGGTTTCAGCAGGAGACGCATGAGGGGCAGCAAGTGTAAAACATGAGCTCACACTCAAGATTCAAATTAATCCCAGAGGGAAGTTATTATTCCCTGTTTACATCTACTTTCTGCTCGAAATCGGAAGAGAAGGAAAGACCCACAGCTACACAAAAACAAATAAATTAAGAAAGAAATCTAAAGATTAATAAAAGAACAGTAATGACATAAATGATGACTATAACGATGTGTGTCAGGATATGATTATAAAAGCAGCAGATTAACAGTTATGATACAACATGGAGTAAAGGACAAAACGAATTTAATAGCAGTTTACTGCATATTGAAATTGATTTTAAATATTTTATGATTAGCGACACAGGAAGAAAACATGATGTCCAATTTTTATTCCAGTATCAGTCCCAGTCTCCATCAGAAGAAAAACAAGTTGTGCATTTTTCTAGTGGAAGACAGGACGTCCTGCAGCGCTCTATGGAGCAGAGAAGTTAACACAACATCCTTCTTTTAGCAGAAACATGGAGGGTCGAGCTCGTCCTGATGGATTCAGCCTGATGCATGTTGTCCACAGCGTGGAAGAAGACACTGACCACCACAGACTCGTAGAATGGTTGACGCTGAAAGACGTAAACCTGGGTGGAAAATGCAGTTAGAAGTACAGTCAGTAACTACGTCCACCTCCTCACCCTGGAAGGAGAGAACCGTGGCAGGAGTCCTGGATTTTCCATAGTCCATAAGTTCCTCTGGTTTTGTTGATGTTGAGCTGGAGGTGATTAAGTCCACAGAGCCGTCCACCACTCTCTGGTACTCTGTGATGTCTCCACTCTGAATACATCCTACAGCTGCAGAGTCAGCAGTGAACTTCTGAAGATGGCAGGAGTCTGAGTTGTAGTTGAAGTCTGAGTTATGACAGCACTGCTGTGATGCCTGATCCCAACCATAAAACGTTTTAATAACGCTACACTCATATGTCTGGATGTTAAAATGTTATGTCGGATATTTTAGCCAACAGAAAACCAGTTGCTGATCGGATATTTTGGCGGACAAAATACGTTAACTGTGAACATGTAATTCATACGTTCAGTATCAACGTATTTGCGACTTGTCATTTACGTTAACAGTAAACATATGATCATTACGTTCTACAAAAACGTAATCGGGTTGCAAATACGTCCTGTTACAAAACGCAATCTGGATTGCAGTTCCATCCTATACGAACGTAATATTTAGGAGACAGGGTTGGTTGATCACAATAATAACTCAGGTCTTTTTGTTTGACTCCAGTGATCTTAATGCAGACATTAACTTATTCAGACGTGACTTGCTTTGTACTTCGCTTGTAAGTTGCATAAAGTGTTTGGCAAACAACTGCATGTATTGTAACCATTGTTTCATTCATCTTGAAACAAAAACTCAACATGATGTCTTTCAGAGAGAGTTCTGTGAGTCCATCTCATTCTCTGAATTTCTTGACTTTAAGTCAATTAATGTTTGGGCTGAAGCACGTTCAGTACATGTTGATTTCTTGATTACTACAGCAATGATTCCCAGGAGACTTACAAGAACAACAACAGCAGCAATTACAACATAAAGTAGCTGATGTTCTTCCAGTTTTAGGAATCTAGCAATTGGACCATACCAGGGGTCTTCACGGCCTGCAGGGAAGAAAACAGGTTTAAGGTATCAACTCAGGCATTAGTAAAGCGGAATAACCCTTTAATTACCTTCTCTACTGTTTTGTAGAGAATTGTGATGAAAAATTAGATGTACTGATGCAAGCTATACTAATCTACAGTACTCTGGTTTATTTTATTATTAAAATACATCAACCCTGTCTCCTGAAAGGTGCAACTAAACTGCAACTGCAAGTTTTTTGTAGTAAACATAATCATCAAGTTGCAAGAAGGTGGTTGAGGTGGATGGCGGGCATCTAATATGCAGAATTTACAAACCAAAAACACATAATCCATATGTTGAGTATTGACATTGTGTCATTTACATTAATTGTGAACAAATGCTCGTTATGTTAACAAAAAATCCATCGGCAGGCAATTATGTTCCCTACAAAAACTTATTTGTGATTGCAGTTTAGCAATTTTAGGAGCCTAGGTTAAATAAATAATATTATTTTCTTTTTAGTACGGAAAGTAACTGAGAAATGTAAGAAAACAAGTTTTTCATTGGGTGGGACGATTAAGCGGTTAACATAGTTGTTGAGCAGATATCCAGCATTATACTCATTTGCTCCAGCGGCTACAGCTGGTGACCTGTGAGACTGATTGTTCAAACAATACATAGCTCCAAATGACTGCTCCTGGTTTTAGCCTGTGAAGACTGTAATTGTTAAAAAGGGCAAATGAGCAAAAATATTAGGACAAAAGTGACTGGGACATCTCCACCATACTTCACAGATGAGCTTGTTGGTTTATGAAATAAGAATACAATTTAACAAATGCAGTTTTAACAGGTAAAACCTGAGGCTAAATCCAAGTAATTTAGGCTAATTGTTTTAACTCAGTCTCTTGTTCATTTACTTAAAATCTATCTCACAGGACACACCTGGGTAACAGGAAACACCTGTCAGTCATCTTTCAATACTTTTTCACCTTAAATTTGGATGACATGTTACAAAGAGTGTTCTGTATTGTTAAAATTTTGAACCTGACATTCATCTTTTGATCTTAAACTAAAATGCCATCTTTCCCTAACATAAAGTCAAAGTGCCTGAATCCAACCATACAAAACAGCACTAAACTGGATGTTGTACTGCAAGATCAAAACGTTTTTTTGAAAAGAAAACAAGATGTTGTAGATTGAACATTTCGGAGGTAAACAATCTGTTGCCTGTACACATGTAATAAATACATTAGTATCAACATATTTGCAACTTATTGTTTATAACAATTGTGAAAATGATGTTCTTTGTGTTTACAGAAAACATAATCGGGATTGTGGGTTAGTTGTATAGAATAATATAGCATATAATTTATATAGATTTTATAGGTTATTTTTAGTGGTTTGGTACAGCAAATGCAATTAGCCTTATCATTCTAGTATGTGCGGAGGGGACTGTATATCGCACCCAGGAAACTCTGCTCTAATGTTGTACAATTCTCATGTTTATTAAAATATACATGTCAGAAGTCATATCCTGTCCTTGTCTCTTTGTGTCTTTCTCTCCATGTTTTTCTGTTCCTCTCTCACCTTGGCCACACCCCTCTCTCCACTCTCACTCCCTGATTGCTCCTAGGTGCCTCGTGTTACTAATCAGCCCCTTCACTATTTATGTCCTGCACTCTCCACTTCCCCTTGTCAGACCATATTGCTATTCACCACCTCTTCATGTCATCTTCCCTGTCATTGTCCGTAAGTTGGTTTGGGTTCAGTTTCTGTCATGTCCTTTATCTTTCCCTCATCTCTTCCACTCCATCTTCTCTCCTGGTCACCATTTCTCACTCCCATGCCACTCTAGTGTTTAGTTCCTTCCTCCACTTTTCATCCTCCCTGAATTCAAGTGTTTATTTCAGTATTGTAGTTTTTGCCTCCTCCTGGAGTGATTTTCTGTTCAAGGTTGTTTTCTGTTATTTATTTATTAGAGCTTCCTTGTTTGAACCCTCTCTTGTCCTGGTCTGCGTTTGGGTCCACCATTTCCTGCATGACACTGACAATTTCTATGCTGTATGTAGCACTTTCATGTAGATATGAAGCAAACTGTTGTGCATACATATTTGGAGGATTTGTACTCCAAATATTTAGCTGAAAAACAGCAAACCATAGATATTTTACTATATTTTCAAACTGCTAAGCGGAGACAAGACAGAGTGCTGCTGCTGTTGGGTAAATGAGCAGAGTGTAGGCAGGAAAGTGTTTTTTATGTAATGAAACAAAGCTCATACTTTCCTGACCCTGTTATTCTGCTTGGCCTACTGGATAGAGGCGAGCACGGCCGAGACCAAAGGAGCCTCCCTTCCGACACATCCCTCCCACACATTATACACACACATACAACAATTTAATGCACACGCAGAAATGAAATCTAGTACAACTTCCATGTTGTGTTCTTTCATTCTCTTATTAGAATTTGTGACATTAAACTACTTCAATGTGAGACGCAGTGTTCAACATATAAGGAACCAGTTTTGTATTTGTTGTCTCTTAATCCCAGTTAACAGTTGACAGGACACAAATGTTTTCACTGATTCGTTATGTCAAAGTGACATTTGTTCAGGCTCACTGACAAAAACGCACACAAACTCTCACATGAACACAGAAGAAAAAATTTAAATAAGAGGATGAATCTATGTGTAATGTACCTGTACAATAGATCTGCACAAAACTGTCCTTTGTTTTGACTGAGTTATTTAGACCCCTGAAATTCCACTTTAAGTGATTTTGAGTATCATCTCAAGTCTTCAAATTCCATGTTAGCATTAATTTTTAAAAATTCATATTGACTGGTGTTATTTTGAGCACAACTTTCCCTCAAATGAATCCTTTGCCGTATTTGTTCTATTTCTATAAAGCATCTACATCATTCGAGTCTCATCTCGTCACTTCCACATAACAGCCTCCCTGCTGTGAAAGTAATATTAATGGCTTTACCAACAGAGATACTATCTTTATCCCCTATCCTCACTGGCCTTTGCGTTTGGCATTCATGTGGTGCCAGTGTGAGTCCAGGTCCAGCTGGGCTGGGCAGATTCTGAACAGATTGTGGACCAGCAGGCCAAGGGTGGACGGACGATTGTCAGGTAAGACACCCAGGAGGAGGTCCTCTCTCTTGGGTTGGAGGAAAGCCCAGAGGACGCTTGGCATGGAAAAGACTGGGACTTAAAATAGCACAAACGTGTTTGGTTCATAGATGGGAGCCACACTGATCCAATCTGGTACAGAGGAGTTACATTGCTCTTAATGGTTATTACGCATTCCAGTATAGGAGTAGCACTGTTCACTGTGTGCTATGCACTGTGTATCTTCTATGCTTTGTGGTTTTAAGTTAACAGCTACAGTATATTGATGGTTTAGTGATTCTATTTTTATCTACGCTACAGTGCATTTTCCAGAGTTGAAAATCTAATTTGTTGTTTCCTTTTCGCCAACATTCTGCAGGTCACAGTTGTGACTTAGGGAAGTGAGTTGGATGAATTTGCAATATTTGTTCCCCACGGGATGTGGTTATCAGACAATACTTTAGATTTTTTTGTTTGGCAGCAAATAGCAAATGTTATCATGGTAACATTCTTGGATCTAAGTCGATTAACACTGCAAACACAATCAACTGTTTTCATCGTAAGTATGGTAGCATGCTGATGCTAGCATTCACAGACATCCAACCCTACGAAAAGTAATTTCAGGGGCATCTTTGGTCTGTTGCGTGGGCGAGAATAGCCTACTGAGCTCTGACAATTTCTGACACACAGCTGACCTATGTTCCGTACTGTCCTTGAATGCCTCATTGGTGCTGCTATAACAGATTCAGCACTTGTGCCAAATTCTCATGGCTGTTGGGTGGAATGATGGCTCCACTGTCTGTCCACACCCCAATTATGTTTAATACAATCACCAAACCAAAAAATCAAGAATAACTAGAGATTTATCGTTTATGGAATCAGGGGAAACGCACTGGCCACAGTAATTTGCTAATCTTGTTAGCAATGACGAAAGCTAGTTATGCTATTATTTTGGTGAAAATATAAATGTTTGGAACCAGTTGAGACAGATTGCAAAGAATTGGTGCAACATTATTTACTATGTTTTCTTTTTTTTTACATTTAGTGAGTTTAGATGTGTTGCTTGAGAAGAGCACCAAGAAGAGCCTGTCATGCTTGCCATCAAGGCCATCAAGGCTGCAGTGTAGTTACAGGAGACACAGGACAACACAGATGCTGTTATTGACTTTCACATTCATGTGAGCTTAAGTGCTTCACACAGCACAGCCTCAAGCTTAACATGGGCCTTGAAGGGACTATGACTGGTGCCAAATACACTTTGGTAAAACCAAAGTGTGACCAGGAAGCCAAAAAAAGCAGACATTAACAAAAACACAGAAGCAGAGGGACTAAACTGTGCAACAACTACAGCAGGGATGAGGTGACTGTGAAAAGGAAACAAGGGGAAGGTCAGCTTTCTCACATTGTTGGAGCGTAGAGAGACCCGGCCTCCGCAACGAGCGCAGAATTTGGTCTGGCAATAGGAGCAGAGGTGGCCACAGCCATCCGCAAACTTGGTCTTGCGGCAGATACCGCAGGTGGGCGCGTCGTCCTTCTGCTGGGTCTGCTGACGCCGTGTCTCCGCCCCGATGCGACGCACCTCTTGTTTGTAGCTCTCAAACTGCTGGTGCAGTGTTCTGAGAGGGCAGGACAGAAAAGATTGCACTTAGACGGTAGGATCTCTCTGAACAGTGCTGGAGAGTAAATTTTATCTAAGTATCCATACATTCACAAAAACAGCAAATGACATGAAGGAATTTCTGAATAACTGAATATTTTTTTCAATAAACAGACACAAAACGTAGCATAATGCATGCACATGTTTGAGAACAACATTTCAGTTAGAGAAAAATATCTGGCAAGTGCAGCGCCACTTGAAAGGTGCCTTTCAAAAAAAAAAAAAAATCATTCATGCAATTAAATGAAACTTCAGCTCAGTTTTGCTCTCACAGCCTTTCCCCTCCCTTCTTCCCAAGATGCTGTGATGGAAATAACCCGAGTGTGAATTGCAAATCAGGCCATGTGAAAACACCCACAGTGTTGTCTCAACAGAACTGTCAAAGGAATACTGCATTAGCATACCATGGCTCTCGTATAGGGGACCCAGACAGGCGCTTTAATTACCTCACTGAGTGAGAGAGATAGAGAGGAAGGAAATGGCTTCATTCACAGCTTTGCAGTCAATTTGCCTATTTGTGGAAGCAGACAAAGTCTAGTTAAGTCTCCAGGCAGCGCGCTGATTTTACAGTCAGTGTTGTTGCAATTTTGCCAAAGTAAAAATGAGACATTCGTACTAAAGCTGTCAACCCAGTTTGAAAGAGATTTTGTCTATCATCTGTAATCACACGTTCCCAAGATACCTTTCTAATTGCTTGTTTTTTCCACCCAGCGCTTCAAACATCCCAAATAGGTTCAATTTACACCGATCACCTGGGTCTGTTGAAGGAAGACATGTCCTCCTGTCTACAGTGGCCAGTTGATGAGTAGGAAGCAGGTAGAAAACATAACTCCTGATCTGCTGTCAGCAGCTTTTTGTGGTAGAAATAAAAGTCGTCCTCCACCATGACCCTTCACAAGTCCAAGAATGATGCAGTGCCTTTGTAAAAATACTTTTTTACTTGGAAAAGGTGTCAGTCTTTACTGAAAACTCAAGCTCTCCTACAAAACCCTATGTAATTTCCACATACAGTAGACCTCCTGGGGAAAAAAAAAAAAACTTCATAAGACACCTAATGACAAAAGCCGGTCATTCGTCCTCACTACAGCGTTTCTATCTGTCTGTGGCTCATCGTGCTGCAGCAGCAGACTGCCACAATACACGCTTGGAACAGGGAGGTGACTGGCAGAGTTCTTGGCTCATCTCTGCCAATCAGCTGACGCCGGGAATGGTTGGCTATTTTTTTGAAGGAAATTTGAAAAAATAAAAGGAACTGTAAGGAATGTTTTCTGGAAAAATACACAGTGAGGTTAGGTTACACAATAAAACAGGCTTTACACAGCCTGCATCTTTAGGTTCATACTTTGCATATTGTTAAGTCTTACATGCATTATTCTTAGATGTTGGTATGTTTTGTTTAATTTCAAAAGTTCGTAAGGTGACACTATACAACTACCGTTAACAAGCTATTGGCTCAACATCAAAGCATCTGTTCTCTGTAATGTACTGTATTATGTAGGATAAGTGTACTTAGTACAGGTAATGTGGCAAAAAATCCACCAGCCTCTGTAACTAGAGTCATTCAGATGCAGGTGAAGGTTTCAAGTGGAAAATGTCTGCAAAGTGAATTACACTCAAAAGATATATAACTCTGAATTGCACATAGACCTTTTTCAGTCAGAAAGGTTTCAAATAGGTTTGAACGATGATAAATAAATACTGGTGTTGACACAAACCTCAGCAGCCTGATCCACACGTAACTTCAAATGGAAAAACATGACACTGCCCCAGCGGCAACGTCACAAGCGTGACCTCCGACCCCAAGAAGCTATCTATCCTGCCAATGGGAGTCCAGGGGCTGAGCCGAGCCCAGGCACCATGGGAACAGCTGTCAAAGGCAGAGGGTGCACAGCCGGTTGTCATGGTAACGTGGCAGCGTCAAACACTGGGTGTCAGTGGGTGTCAGTGCACCAGCTGTTCCTGTTCTTAGAAGCCATGATTTTCATCATTCTTTTCTAGCGCGTCCACACATTCAGCAGACTTGCACTGTTCAAGGTGCACAAGGCGACTTTTTTTCAAACATAAAAATATCAGCTTGCCTGCCACTGGAAGTTACACTGACTGAGAGTGATGAGAGAACTTGAAATAAAACTGTAAAGATGTGACCAGTAGAACCAAAACAATGTGCTGAAAAATGCTAAAACACTCCACAGAGCTGTGAGGAACTATGAGGAAGCATTACAAATATCATCATTTTACCTTTTATAAATACAACAATATTGATTAAAGTGGCTTTAAATCATAATGATTTAATGTATGTCTGAAGTTCACAGTTCAGACCCAAAGACAAATGCCACAACTCCAGTAGTTTTTCTCACTTTCGTAACTGACGGTTTCACAGTGCATCATCACTAATGACACATCGCCAGTGACAGAGAATGTGTGATGGTAACTTGCTCTCACAGAAAGTGCAAAGAGAAAGTGTCAGACTGACACTCTTTGACTGGTGGATTCCATAAATATGTACAGTATTCAGTGACATTTCCTCTCAGCTGAAAAGCTCTGTGTGGAGAACTACACGTGTGCCAAACACAATATCCACCCAAACTCCTTATTCATCATCTTATTTCCTGCTAAATCAAAGTAAAGATTAACACCTGAATGATAATATTAACCTTGACTTGACACGTGAGTATCCAGAGCCATATGGATGAAAAGATATTCACTCTGAAGACAGGGAGAGACATCCTGTTAGGACGTGCTCACTCTACTGTGAACTTGTTTTTGTTTTTCCTGAATTCACTTATTTCGCAAAAACCTGAATCATGTTGTGCAAAATGAGAAATTACACCCTCATGCAATCACACATATGTACAGGGGGTAAACAAATGAACATGAAGACAGTGCACTGTGTTGCACTGAAGTACCACACCAAAAACTGGAAATCAAAAACAAATCTGGAATATACAAATGAATTCTATTTTGTCTCCCAAAAACCATTAAAGATGTTAGGTAACTTTTTTCAAAATGTATTTATGTTTTTTTTCTTTTATTCCACAGCTTATCTTAATGTGAAGAGGACTGAACAGCATTGGCAGCAGTGCAGGGATATTTGCTTGAGAATTCTTATTTTCTCATTTCTTTCAGATTTCAGTGCAGCAGAGCAGGGAGAGGGAGCGCTGGGTGGACCAGGGTGGCTTAATTTCAAGTCTCATGCTACTGCTAGCTTAAGCTGCATATTCAGAACTTTTTCATAGCAGACGTTACTACTTGTCAAAGCAGGGAAAGCACAGATGAAACTTAATTTGACTTGCATCAGCTGTCCCACAGAAAGCACTGGGAGCCAGCAGAGCCAGAACAATGCGAGGACCCTGGAACTATCCATTCCTCCATCCATACATGTGTAATTGGAATTCATCACAATGTACTACTCATTACAGAAAAAGGAAAGCTAATCTACTGTAACATGTGACTTGCTAACACTGTTAGCACGTGGCAGACTGTCCAAGTCATGTGACATGTGATTGTCTCCTCTCTCTAGGTCAACACCATGGGTCAGCTAGGCAGAGAGCCAGACGACATATACACATACACACACACACACACACATATACTACGAACATACCGCCCAGGGATGGGGAGGGGTTTTGCAGATAGATTTTGCAGGGCTTTGTAAATTTCAACAGCGGACTTAAAGAAGGCTCAGCTTAACAGCAATAAGTTGTTCAAGGCATATATGTCAGTTAAAAGCAAATATTTTGCGTTCAACTAAGATGATTCAATCTCTTGGAACCTGTTGACAAAATCAAATTAAAAGAAGTCATGGTTTTATGTGTGTTCATCCTCTGACTCAGCTTATATTTTCTATAGAAAACCTACTTGGACATAATAAACAACACATACAGAACTAGTCAAAAGTTTGGACTCACATAGAAATGACCATGTTTTTCATGAAAAGATACGTCTTCATCTGTGTTAC
Source organism: Sandelia bainsii (assembly GCA_032362345.1). Taxonomy (NCBI): domain Eukaryota; kingdom Metazoa; phylum Chordata; class Actinopteri; order Anabantiformes; family Anabantidae; genus Sandelia; species Sandelia bainsii. The sequence continues at coordinate 24,312,323 of JAUMHL010000001.1, read as the reverse complement.
CAAAGACAGTACTAATGTTTGCTGATGATGGGCCTCTGTGCGTTTATGTAAATATTCCTTTAAAAAGCCTTCAGTAGTCATTTACAGTGTTAACAGTGTCTAAACTGTATTTCTGATCAGTTTGATATTATAAAACCTGCTTTTCTTTCAAAAACATGGTAATTTCTATGTGACTCCAAACATTCGACTGGTAGTGTATTTAAGTAGCAGTATGTTACATTCCATGAGGATGAGGTTTAACCAAGGAGTTTGCAAATGTTCACGCCATCAGTACATTTAGCTGTTGTGCCAATAATTACTGTAATCCATTACTTTCAGTTTTGCTTTTGTGCTTTTGATTTTGGAAAGACCACATCATTACAGCATGTGAAGAAATCCTAATCTTCATAAGTCGTGCACAGTTAAGGTTTTTAAGTTTTTGACTGGGCAACCACTGTTCCTGGGCAGGATTTAGCAGACTGTTAACTGACATTAACAAGCAACCATGGTGGACCAACAATCCCAGCACTCCAGGACAAAACAGTCAAGGGTGATGATAGAAAAATATTTCTGATGGAGAAAGGAAGACGACAGACATGTTGAAACATGTTGTGAGGGGGAAAGGAAAGGAGGAGTCAGGGGTGGAGGCAGAGTGATAAATGAAAAGGGAGGCAACACAGACAGGCACACAAGAGAGTTAGATAAAAAAAAAGAAACAGAAAGACAGGAAGAAGAGGTGAGGAGTGTGTATATACAATCCCAGTAGTCTTCCCATCTCAGAAGGAGATGTACGGACAAACAACCTTGTCTACAGGGAGAAGGTGGAGGAGGTGGAAGGAGAACAAGTGAAAAAGCAAAGGATGAACAAAGCGAGCCAAGACGGAAACAGGCGTGGGCCAGAGACCAGCGGAGAGAAGCTGATGCATCCGGAGCCACTCTATAAATACCACTTGAGAAGAGGAGTGGATGATGGAAAGAGGATGGAGACAGGATGATAGAAAGAGGAACAGCAGAAGGAGGAGAGAAAGGGAAACAACACATACACTACATGTACGTAGATGTCAGGAATAGCGGTGATGTCTTTATAAAAGCATTATTTTTCTGAAACTGAGAATAATGTACATATTCTCTACATATGAGTCAAAAAACAATACTGAAAGCCCTTCACAGTCGTGCTGGAGTCAGTGTGGTGTGTGCCCCTGATGAAAAGATGTAAGGAAGAGCAACAGATGGGTGCTTAACCAAATGCAAACATCTTCTTTGTTTTCCTGTTTGCCCTCCCTGATGTTCTCCATGACAACTTCTACATATTTTCTCCCTCCACACTCAAAAGGCTGTAAAATGGCACTAACGTCATAATGCCAGCAGAAATAAAGCACCCAGATGGCCGGTGTGTATTTATCTATAAGGCAGCAATTTCTCACAGTCTGGTCAATCCCCCCTGGCTTTATGGGGTTTGATTCCCTGCTGTCATTCTTTCCAGGATCCAGTTTTACAGCCACGTCTCCGTATACTGTTGTAGTCACACAAAGCTGATGGTTTAGTGGACAGGTTCAGGGTAACAAAGTTCAAAGAAATTAAATCTAAACAGTTTTGCGAGAAAAGAGGCCCTTCAAAAAACAACAAATTTTTAACCTTTCAGGTTTCTTCAGTCGTCCGTGAAGTGCCGGGAACAGATAAAAACATTGAAGTCATTGCTTGAAGTCTGTTGCTGGCCTATAAGTGTATCCATTGTTTATTTGTTAGTTAATAACACTTTCACCGAGACATATCGACCCCTGTACGAACACTAACGCGAGCAGAGCTGTGCTAGCTAACCTGAGAGGGTGGGCAGCACTGTGGACTCAGCGTACTTAGCAGGTGCAGGAGCCCTAAACAGATGGTCAGTTGTGGACTTCCATACTGCTTGATGTCAACCAGTGCAGCGTTTAAGGAAAAAACTCCTGAGAACAAAGCAAATTGGCTAGACTGAAATCTAGGCTTATCACTACCAGCCAGCATGCAACATGCTCACCTCAAGTTTTGGAATATGTGTGACACGGGGACCCAACTCCACAAAAGCTTATACATAATATCAGAACACGAAAAGCCGAATGTGACCCTTTTAAATGAGCAGTTCAATCTTGTGTGAATTCTGATACAAATGTTACTGTTACTGCTCCATCACTACACCGACTGAATCCTTCTCATGGTATCAGCCTGCAGCAGCCCCTCCCATACACAGTGCTTAGCTGTTGATAACTCTTCTTATTGATGTTGTGAGTGTTTTACTCGTATTTATGGAATAGAGTGCTTTTTTGGCTTGGCTTCCTCAGTGTGTGTGTGTGCATATCTGTGTGTCTATCACTTTATCTCCCTCTTTATACATTTATTTCTTCTTTCTTTTCCATTTATATCCCTCTAACTCTTCCCCCATTTCCTTTATTTCTATATTTTTCTGTCCTGTCATACCTCACTCTCTCATATCTTCAGTACTGTCCGGTACATTCGATTCCACTCAAAGTAGAGAGTAACGACAAAGCCTGGTAATTGATTTAAAAAAAACTGTCTCCTCCATATCACTCAACAGTGTGTATAGTTCATTTATAGTGAGACACACATGCATACACAAATCAGTATAGTGTACAAAGCTTCTGACCTCACACAGCCTGCTGGGTGACGTGTAAGCCCTGAGTCTAGTTGGTGGAGTAGTTGTGGAGTAATTATGGGAGACCTCTAATCCCCTCACTCTATCCCAGCAGCTTCAGTTAGCAGTATGCTCCACACTTCATCATCTTCTTCTATACTTCCTATTCTCCATTTCACATTCCCCTCACCAACCTCCATTATTTGTTAAAACAGTTCATTTATGTCTACACATGTGTGCTTGATGATTGGTTTGTTCTTGCAGGGATGGAGCCCATAACCTCAAGATACTAAGAGAATAGTTTATACTACACCATCTAAAAAATGTTGTTTTTTATTGACCTCTATAGGGTCAAAGTGTCACCTTGCTGCAGTGGTGTACATGTTTTTTTCACTAAAAACGAAAACCAGGCCAACACATCGAAACACTTTTGGAAGGCCAAATAAGGGAATATCTTTTGGAAAAGTTGTGTTCACCCCTACAGTAGAGCTCCACAGACCTGATGCCTTTCTCTCCCTGATCTATTACACTTCTCATCTCATCTCATCTCATCTCATCTCATCTCAGCTAATTCAGGAACCGCTAGCTTGCTAACCTGTGAGTCAACCATAGCAACTGATTGACAGCTGTGAGGTTTGTCAGTGTCAAAAGAAGCTGGGAAATTTGTGGGAAATTATGTAAAAAAAATTAAGGCTAATTTAAAGTAGTGAATGAGGATGCTCAAATTTGAATTAATTCTGGGAAAAATAAACTTTCAGCCCATTTTAACATATTCTCTGTAAAAATGGATCACTATATAACAACATAATTTTCGATTTGACAAGATGGGCAACTTTTAATTTCGGCCAGTTGTTCATCTATTTTGTAATGCTTCTGACTCTTGCCATATGGACCCTTACCCCAACCCTAACCAATCAAACTTAGTGCCTAACCCTAACCGTCTGTGTCTTAAGGTCCATAAAGTTCATTAAGTTCATGCTAAAATGGACTAATTCTACTGGATCTCAGTTGTGGTATTAGAGATTAGACAAGTGCAAGAACGGTTGGCACATGACCAACTGCTGGTTCGTCTGTGCAACGGTCCAGGGTCAATTTTTAATCGCAGTCCAGTTCTGCTCTAGAACATTATTCTAAACACGTCAGTTCTGAAGCTCAAAGCATGTTTTCACATACAGTGGTCGTTCTGTTGTACGTTATGTTATTTTAAAAAGTATACAGAGACACTTTCTGAATGGTGCACATTGTTACCAGAGGATACAAATTAGAGTGTCATACAATGCTGTGTGTGGCCACTTGTGATATAATCCCATCACTTCCTCTGACCACAAACACAGACAGAGACGGTAGAAGAGATGGAGAGAGATTTGGAGAGGCTGGTCAGCTCAAGTGGAGTGGATTCTCATTAAACTTTAATACTAGAGGATGTCTGGCAGCAGTAAAGAGGCTACTCACCAAGGCTCACTCAGGTCTTTGACTCTCAACATAGAGTCCCACCCAGTCGCACACTGTGAGCCACCACCTCTTTGTGTGGATGTGTGTGAGAGGCCATACATCTGTCACATTTTGTCCTCTCTACTACTGTAGCCAATAATTAACCAGATCCCAAATCAGCACAGCTGTATCAACACAAGGCTGTTTCCCAAATCACACGAGAAAGTAAAAGATCAAAGATAACTCTGTAGTTTAAGGAAATGTGTCTTTGTACATCTTTAGAAAAGAGCAGAAACAAATGTGCAAATCAGCTTTTCACTTGGTTAGTGCATGTAATTAAAGTTACTGTTCTGTGTTTCAATGTGATAGATGGGTAGAAAAGAGGTACTCTAACAATGCAGCTGTTAATGCCATTGCCACTACAGCAGACCAACACTCTTCTAGTTTGAGGCTTTCCACAGGGTTTGGAACCTGGCTGCAGAGATTTGCTTCCATTGAGCCATAGACCAAAGTGGGAAAACCATTTCTTCTAAGGTCATTAATGTACGTTTAATGTACAAATGTTTGGGAACCACTAGTTCAAACAGTCCAGTATATGTCTCAGTTCAGAGGCTGCATCCTTCAAAGTGATTTGGTCTATGTGGTCTACACCACAAATATAACATCCATTGGTGGTGACATATTTGTGTCTAAAATTGTAATCATATACGGAAGCATTAGGAAGAGCGTTGTATATTTATGGGACAAGATCCATTTGTTTCTCCATATCTGTCCCACTTTTAGATACAGTAAAGTGTGTACACATGCATACACACACTCACACACACACACACACACACACACACAGGTGCACATGCATGCTGATGGATACCCAAGAGTGCGTCACTGAGTGTTTCTGTCTTTTTTGTGGCTTCATTTGACAATAAAACCTGGCAGAAGCAAACACAACGACAGAGATGACAGATGTGAAGACAAACTCAGGATTGCGCATACACACAAACATAAGCACAAATCACACACAGGCATGGTTATACAGCTCCCCGCCCCGACTAGCTTATATTCCTCTAGGTGCTGCAGACACACCTGACTGCCTTTGAGTTCTTTTAATTAAGAGCAAAGTATGAAGATCCAATCCAGCACATTCCCATTATACACACAGACACACACAGAGCACATGAATTCACACTTTCTCCAGCTGTCTGGAAAAAGGAGCGGAGGCTGGCTGCAAAGCCACGAGACACACTGCACTGTAACAAAGGCATGCTGTCATTTCAAGAGCGACCTTCCCTTCTGCAAGCTTTCATCCACAGGCTGAGAAAACAGCAGCACCATCTGGGTTTGAGCTGCAGCTCGTGGGTACTGCAGGATGCACACTCTCACATGTGCAGTATAGATGTATACACAGATGTTTGAAGGTGAGTCGGTGTGGATTTTGAAGGTGTGTGAGCATATGACTGCACAGTATGCGCTTGTAGCTATGCACATACATGTGCATCCTTAACTCACATACACACACAAACACGCACGTGGATAAAGTGCAAACATTACACTCTGTAATTAGAATTCAACAGTGAACTAAAACTCAGGTTAACAAAAAAAAAAACCTTCATCATCAAGTAGTCATCATCAGCCAGTGAACTGAATATTTAAATATTTCAGGAACCACTTCCAAGTGTGCTATTTTCAGAAGTGATACATAATTCAACATTAGCATTTTTCTCCCAGAAACCTTGAAACTATTACGTCTGCTATGGAAAAATGTTTCTCTTTATCTCAAGACACTAAGTTTAGTGAGAATCTTGTCTTTTTTCTTTTTTTTTTTACTCCAGAGACAACATTTTGTACCTTGACACAATGTTAGCTGCTGCTGTGTTTAACTAGCCACGGTGCAAACAAGCTAAAATTATCCTGGAATGAACATGAATATCTGAAACAGGCTAAAAATACAACCTGCAAAAGCCAGTGACACATAGTCACATGGTTTTATTATATAGCGCCATAACCACAGCAAACCATAAGTTACCTGTACTTAATGCTACAAATATTAAAAAATACTTTTCACATAGTGAACTAGATGATCTATTCCTGAGTGTCTGATTCTGTCATCCCCAGTTCTGCTCTCTGGTCTGTGCCATATTTGGTAAGTTTCCTGTCATCTCTCCCCCCTCACTGTTCTCTCCCTCTGCTCACGCCATTCAACGTGTAATCAGTACAACTCATCTCACCTGTTCTCCTCCCTTCAAAAGCAGCTCTGCCAGCCCTCCTCCTCTGCCACATTATCTGCCTGCCTGTTTTCAACCCACTAACCTTCCAGTAGTTTTCATCGGATCGGATCTTCATGTATGAACCTGTTTTTGGACCCTCTCTGACACCGTGAGTACTCTGGTTTCTGACTCGTTTCCCTCTCGACTCTGGATTTGGCTTTTGGTCCTGGCTATCAGTTTGTGTCTCTGTCTCAGATCTGTCTTCTGTCTCCTCTCTGAACCTATTTCTGACCCTGTTCTGTTCTCTGACCTTGGACGAGTGGATATTGAAATGGATTATTGTTACCGCTGTAGACCGCTGCAATGATTATTAACCTGCCCTCTGCCCTAACCCATGAACTATCTCTGCTCCCGATCCCTCTCTCGTCCTGTACACGCCTTACTTACCTGTAAACATTTTGAGTATTTCCCCAGCACTGATCTCTGTTGATCCTCTGCCCCTCCTCCTCTTGGACTTCATTACCCATCGGGCATCACTCACCTTGCTTCCTGTTCATCCTGGATCTGATCCCCTACTCACGTCACCACCTCCCAGCTACCAGACCAACTCCACCGTCTTTCCCCAAATAACCTCCTCACCATTACTGTTGGTAACCAGACACTTTGCAATTGATATACTTACCAGTATCCTGGTCTTTTTACTAATCTCATTCTGTGTCCAGATTCCACCAACGCATCACTCCCACATCTCCTGCCTTCCACTGCAGTTCCAGTTCCTGCTTCCTGTCCCCGCTGTCATCTACACCTCGGATTATTGTTTAAATAAAATATGCTTGCCTCTAATCTGTTTCACGGGCATCTTTGAGTCCTCCTGACCAAAAAATTTTACAAATTCAACTGTCAAAGTGTGTGAATACAAAGAAAGCCTTTTTGGGTTCATCTCATTTCAGTTGTGCTTCAGACAACGCCCAATCAACTGCAGGCAACATAAAATAAATCACTTAAAGCCTTCAGGAATGGGTCAAACTGCCTTACTAAATTTCTCATATCCATCATGTGACACACACTGGTCCATAAATAATCATTAGAAAAAGAGCAACTTGCAGAATCAGAATCTCATTTTGTCCAACATCATTTAGTAAGTGTGGTGGGATTGTTTTTATTCTAACCTATTCATGTGTCAAGAGCCAACAGGAATTCAGTCGACTGCTGAGCGCTAGTGCACGTGACCTATGGATGCAACATCAGCTATGTTGGCATTCTTCTCTCCCCTTCAGAAACCATCCCTTTCTTTAGCTGCAAAGCCACTTCCTGTGTTCACCAGCTAGTGCTAACGTTGCCTGTTTTTGTGCTGGGAAGCTAGCACAGAGTGGGTTTAACAGTGGACCAGCTTCCTGCTCTGGCTAGAACTGAGCTTGACGAGAACAGTGGGAGTGAATCAAATCAAAGTTGGCTGTCAGACAGTGATTATGTCACAATTAACAGGTCTCCACCATTTGACCTTAACATACAAATGCAGCCTTAAAGCTACAGCGTAGCAGATTTGGTCTGCTACACGCCATCATGTTCTGCAGCAGCACAGCACGTGTTTTTTTCCTAAATAAATGAGAAGGTACAACATGTTCTGATCAAGCAGAAACTATTGAGTTCTCTGATTGGTTAGAAGGATGAGCCTTGCTCAAAAACATTTAAAGCAAATATCTCTTCATTGCTGCCAGGATCACAGGAGACTTTGACAGCACCTCCCTGCATTAAGATACATTTTATAGCATGTTTCTAGTGATAAAAACACATGAACAAAGTTACATACTGTATCTTTAAGAAACCAAACTATCAGAACAGAAATCAAGCCATTTCTCCTAAAAATGACAGCCCAGCCTGCTGTTGACCTTGTCATCAAAGTTGACCCCTTGGCGGACAATAGCAGCAAGAGAGACTAACAGTGTGCACATGTGTGTATGTGTGGGACCCCATACAGAAGCTTTTCCCATTCCCTTTCTGTCTCCCCACTCTCTTTGCACCACTCTAATCCTTAAAACCTCTAAATCCTCCCCTCCTCTCCCTCCTCCTTCCTGATTTCTTCTTCTGTCCATCTGGTGACAAGTTGGTGAGAAGTTTTGGTGTCTTGACTTTGGCCACTTTGTGTCTTGACACAATCTGCACCTTGTCTACGGTATAGAAAGGTATCTAAAGAATTTGTTACTAAATAAATAATACAAAAGAAAGAAATGAGTTCTAGTAAATTCAAGTAACACTCCACACAAGAGCGGTGAGACTGAATCGGTGGTTCTTTCAGGACGTCCCTGCTGTGTTTGTTAGTGCTGTGAGTCAGTGAAGGAAAGTCCAGGTGCTGACCCCTCATGACCTTGAGACCTGAGCAAATTATTAGCCCAGAACCAGGTGTTGTGTCTCAGAACACTTCAGTTTCTCTCATGCTGGAGATTAAACTCATGACAGATAAAGTACCATATCACACTCTCGCTGTACGACTATATCACTGCCAGCTGCTCAGGACTCAGGCGAAGCCGCAGCCTCATTGGACAGTGCTGACCAGGTGGAAGAGTCTTGACGTAGAGGAACAGAGTGTACTTTTTGTCTGTATTTGGTTGACGGCAGATTGTCCTACAGATTGCACAGAAACTTCAGCTATATCATCAGCTACGTACATCTGGTTGACTTGAACACTGGGGCCTGTGTTTTGAATTATAAAGCTTTTGTATCTGCAAAATATTTAACATTACTATTGAGATATAAAGGTAATAACCATGTCAGTGGATATGTTAAAGGGCCACTTCACTGATTTGCAACTTGCTTCCTATGGTTCTACTTCAGGGAGTACATGTACAGTATGTTAATGAAAATAAACTACCTTCTGCCCGCTCTATTTAAAAAAACTCTTCCAGGTGACATCATGGAGTGATGATGTCATCTGGTTGCTTATTCTACAGAGACTGTGGTCTTGGTGGACCTGCTCCTTAGATAACGTCATCTAGAGGAGTTTCTCAGCTTGAAGCAGAGAGATATTTAAATATATGAATATACATGTACTCCCCAAATGAGAACAGTACGAAACAAGTTGGAAATTGATTAAGTTGACATTTAAGGTTCGACACAGTATTCACAGGCTACTTATAGTACATGTAGTATGTACGTAAAATAGCACTTCTGTTAAATTAGTGTGTATGTGTACTGTATGTGATGGTTTGTGTGACATTAATATCATTGTGATCTTGGTCTCTGGCTTTTGGTTTTCTTGTTGGTCTCCTTTTTGAACATGGCGGTTGTCCTCCATCCATAGACGTGGCAACACGCGTGACATGCGTCTGCATCGTGTAGGTTTGAATCAATGGTGTCAAAGGTGCACGCTTGCATGCTTCAAGGAATTAAAGCCCATTTTTCTATTGTAAGTCGTTATGTACAGCAGCATCAGCTAAATGACTACAATGCACATAATGGAGCTGCATTTTGTAGCCGGAGGGTTATTAAACTAGGAGTGAAATGTTTCGTTGTTCTCCGTAACCCAGTGTAGACTTGCACAGTCTTATCTAATAAACCTCATTCTGATTTTACCCATCGTGCACAGAGTGGCTCCTGAATGCATCAGTGGTCAGCATTCCTCTCAATAGCTACATAGTCTCTTTATCTTATAGTAGTAAGTATTAAAGACTGCATCACTGGCAGTTATTTGAATGATTTTCTGAAATCACATTTGTCCTGTGTCCATGGTGTGCAGGCCCCATCAATGATTAGCCAGATGATGAAGCTATTATTGACTGAACCTGAGCCTGTGCCTCATGGAACATTAAATACATCACTTCCTCTCAAGGGGCCCAGAAAAGCGGCTCTCGCTCAGCTTCCCCTTTAGGCTTGTAGTCAGGAAATGAAAGCAGCCCATTAGAATCAGAGCACGCCGGAGTGCTGTGGGGATGCTGCTGAGCGCCTGCAACGACAGCAACGCTTCATTATGAAGCCAGACGCACGGGCTCTCACATGTTCCAGTGCAGGTGTGGGTAGAACAGACTGAGCCTTAACAAGCTCAGCTCAGAGCAGGTTGTTCAGACTGATCATCTCTGGTGTCCGGCATCAAACTGCAAATGTCACAAAACGTTTGGAAATGGCACCTGGCGCACACACACACAGCCTTTAAGACAGAACCCTGCATGTCACTAACATCTTATACAGTGTGTCATGCAGACAGTGAGTTTCAAATGACCTATAGCATCTGTTGTTTTCACGTAATGCTCCTACACAGCTTGTGTATTCTGGCTGTAGCCTGTAGCATCCTTCTGATCGCTGCTTTTTCTTACACAGCCCTTTTCACTCACAGCACTTGACGACTGATTGTCATTTGATCGATGCACAGAAGGTTTTCGATGCGCTACGGTGTGTTTAGTGTCTGTATCGCGTCCGGTTCAGGCCTGCTAAAGACTGCCAACCACACCCCATCTTCATCTCTCAGCCGAAGGCAGCGCGCAAATGATCACACACACACACTCACACACACGGCCTCACCGCCGTCCGTCTGTCGCGCTTATAAAACGGCTTGTGATGCTCCAGGCCTATGAGCTATAATGTCATTGTTGCCCCCCAAAAACAACAACCTTTATTGTCAAAGCGATCTCTCTCTATCTCTCGGTTGCAGAAATCCACACTGATAAAGCCGCTCCAAACACTCCTGCATGCGCGCATCAAAGGAAAACCAGCGCCGTGTTGGATGTGTAAACTGAAGGGAGGGGGGGGGGTCCCCATTGATGAAAACGAGTGTGTGAAGGATGGATAACGCTATGATTCATCCTCTCCCCCGCCGTCACCACCCCATCCTCACGCTCCTACCTGCACCTGTAACACGTCTGACCCTGTTTTCGGGTCACACATACATTTCTTTTTATCTACTGACTGGAGGATGCTGCTTTCTCTTTACTGACACATTCTGAGCTGTTACTGCTCCACTACTGTGTCTTTCTTTAGATTTGGTTTGGTGGGAGGGCACGCCGCCGCTTCTTTAGGAAGAACCTGCAAGTGGGGGGAAAGATGGCAGAGCTGAAGAAACGCGTCGTGTGTGTGTGTGTGTGTGTTGGATGTGGTGATACCGGTCAGCTCCGGTGACATCTCTGCGTTACAACTTTGAGCGAAAAGGAGAAATGCTGCCCTTACTTCAGCATGGCTTGTTCTTTCTCCTCTTCCTCCTTTTGCCGAGCCATCACTGCCATGATGATCTTCCTCTCCTCCTCGGTGAGGTGGCTGAGGTCCGGTAGATCCTGCATGGATGGCGGCACGGTGGGTGGGCGAGGGCCGCCCTGGGGCCCCACCGAGGCGGACATCTTTTCCACCACCACCACCCCACCACCTGCTCCTCCTCGGCGTGTCGTTTCGGCTGACAGGTTCCCCGGAGCGTTTCCGAGCCACACCTCACGACATGGTCCGCGGGCAGAGCGGCAGCGGCAGCCGCAGCTCCGGCGAACAGTGCGAGCCGCTCATGGTCGCGGGCGCCCCTCGGTTGTGCTTTCGTTTGTTTCTCCCCGCACACGCACCGCACTCTCGTTCGTCGTCGTTCCCCCCACCCCCCGCCTGCCCTCCTCTACCCTCCACCTCCTGGATTCACGTAGAGCCCATGTCCGTCTCTCTTTTTGTTTTGTCACGCCGGGAGTTAAGTCGAGCTGTTTGGGGCCCTGGTTCACTCGGAGCAGCTGGTCTGCGGTGACTCCGCTGTCGTCGGACTGGATCTGGATGTTGGAGCCGTATAGGCGGAGTCCGTGCTGCCTAACCCCCCCCCTCCCTCTCCCTCTCTCTCCCTCTCTTCTCTCTCTCTCTCTCTTCCTCTCTCTTCCTCTCTCTCTCTCACTCTTCCTCTCTCTCTCTCTCTCTTCCTCTCTCTTCCTCTCTCTCTCTCTCTCTTCCTCTCTCTTCCTCTCTCTCTCTCACTCTTCCTCTCTCTCTCTCTCTCTCTCTTCCTCTCTCTTCCTCTCTCTTCCTCCCTCTCCCTCTCTCTCCCTCTCTCTCTCTTCCTCTCTCTCTCTCTCTTCCTCTCTCTTCCTCTCTCTCTCTCTCTTCCTCTCTCTCTCTCTCTCTTCCTCCCTCTCTCTCCCTCTCC
>JAUMHL010000001.1:24273467-24284553 GCA_032362345.1 Sandelia bainsii | reverse complement strand
ACCAGCAGTCTGAGAGCGAAGTGCTCTGCTGGGATAATAAGGTTCTATGAGGTCTTTAAGATATGATGGGGCCTGATTACTTAAGCATAAATTAACAGAGTTGGTTATGAGACAGGAATTAAAGACAAATACATCCTGACTGAACTGCGTGAACTTACTGTGACGTTAGAGACTGATTTGCTAGTCTGCTTACTGACCAATAAACTTTGTACTGACAGGTCAAAAGGCTAATAACTTGGAGTGCCATCTGACTGAGAATTTTTCTATATGACAATTGTGCTACATTTTAGCCTTTGACCTGTAGCTTTCACTGGTGGCTGCAGTGACCATGGTTCATCAAGTAATGCAGTCTTTGAAGTATCAGAAAGGGTCAATGATTTGTATGTTATTGTTGTATAGTATTATTCTCTGTCAGTTATTTGGGAACACCTTAAGTGTGTTCATTCTATGATACTGCAGATGGAGGCCTGCAATGATGTCATGAGACGTAATAGCTATCTGAAAGGTGGCTATTAAAATATATGGAAATTACAGAAGCACTAAAACGATAACATGTCTCTGCTGAAACCACCGGACTGCAGTTACAGCATATCTATAGACACTGTATCCAATGACATATTGAAGCCACATTAGCACATTTAGAAGATGAAACCTTTGTCCCAGTCAGACACTCAGATATTCTCTAAAACCAGCCAAGACTGTTGTTGATCAAGAGGTAACTCTGCAAAAAGTTTGTATTACATGAAGTCAGAGCAGTGTAATTGGACACAGACTTCACAGTAATTACAGTACTGTATATGCAACCTCTTATCAAGGCACCACTCAAACACACACACACGCTCAACACAGGTCCTGTCACTGTGTCTCCCTGAACATTCCCTCCACAGCTTGTGTTGCTGAGCTTTGAAAGCGGCTCAGTAATCCTGGATCAGAGAGTACAAAGGGCCCCAGAGTGCTGGTGATGTAAGCACAGCATCCAGCGCTTACCCCACTGCTCTCCACTCTCTCAAATGCTGGGGGTGTGAGGTGGGACAGGCAGGACCATCGCTGTCGTGGCCGACACTGAAGACTACAGACTGACACACAAGAGGTGATAGTGGCAGGCTAACGGCCGCCTGTCTGGTCTGTTGCAGTGGCCTTCTGCTGATGACCTGAGACACAGTGGGAAGGAGAAGTGGGCAGTGTTGACCATCTCACTGTGGAGGAATGCAGCTAAGCTGTGGGGAGTGGAGGATTGGCTCAGTGTGACCAGGCGAACAGACTGAGGGACTTTTGCTGCCTTGTTACTGTCCTTTATTCGTGGAAGGCCACGTTGCCTCAGGTGAGTATCGTTGGGTAAACATTTACCTAGTAAACGCCTCTGGCAGTGTGATCTTAGGGTGGCTGTTTGCTGTGAAAGTTGTAACTTTATATCACTGTGTATGTGTTCTGCGGGAAACACGGTGAGTCTTGTCCGTCGCAAAATATATGAATGTTTTGGCCAGCATGGGCATTGTGTTGTGTCATTTGACTGTATGGAAATATCAGCGGCTATGTGCACTCTCTCAGGTCTCCATGGACTTGCTGCAGGACTCAAGTCAAACCATGTGGAGCCTGAACACCCGTTTGAAAGGTTTCCTGGAGCAGGTGAATCGGTTGCAGGAGGCCAACCGGCGGCTGGAGGCACAGATAGCTGACTGGGGTGTCAGGAGCACCTCACACTCCCAGGACTGGTCCCAACAGGAACAGACTGTGAAGGATCTTCGTGCCCAGGTCAGGTTAAAATGATCCTTTATGACAGATAGACAAGGGCACAAAGCTAAATTAGATAATGATTATGCTCAGGTTATGTTCCATTACAATTGCTCAAGGCCATCTTGGCTGGCAGAGAACAGTGACAGGTGTGTATAACTAAACAACAATGACTGCAGTAAAGACAGAGATGCAGCAAATTACTCGTGTTGATGACAGCTACGTGCGTGGAACAGGCCAAATACATTTCCATTAAAGGGCCAGTGAAGGTGGCTTAATGGCTCTGGTCCTAATCAGTAAAAACACTGTGTAACAACAACTTGTTAACACTGATAAAGTAATTGTTGGAACAAGTACAAGGACTGACAGCGTGTGGTGGGTACACATGGGTGCGAGCCTATAAAAGTTAGAAGTTGCTGTTGATTATTGACCATTTTCATGGGGTTTTCTGCAGCTGGTTAGTTGAATCAGCTGCCACTTGTTGATATATAAAAGAACTGGATGTTTTTTTCTGTGTCCTGTAAAAGTTGACAAAACTATCAATGACAAGGGAAATTCATAAGCAACACACCAACATTTATACTGAATAAAACATCCTCAAAAGCATATTAATAGTATAATATAGTATTATTAATGTTAAGAAATCTTCCATGTTATCTTTGGCATTCCTTCAACTCGGGTGTGTCTTGTTCTGAATGTGGTGCTCTCATAAGAAAACAAAGGGAAATTAAGGTGTGTTGACATTTTTACATGTCAGAAGTCAGTGACAAACGTTTTTGGGCTTTGGATGAATTGTTTACGACACATTTTTCAGCCCAAACAGCAAAAATCAAATGAAACTCTAAAGAACTATAGTATTGCTTCGAGCCATTTTACACAAAGTAAAGCACTGGCTTTGATGGATACATGTAAACAACATGTAAGTATGCAGTACAGTTTGCACATACTTTAGCACTGATTGACTGTTTGAGCACAGAGGTGAGGTGAGGAGTGACAAACATTATGCTGATTTGTTTTAAACAGAAGTAAAGTGGTGACTTTCAGTTTCCTGCAACAACTCAAAAATCATACTGACTGAAAAAGTCAATTAATTGCTTGTGCTATAAAACAATAGCTGTTTTATGAAAGTAAAGCTTCAGCTTCTTACAGTGCATGATTTAATTTTTTTTATCAGGCCTGTGAAAAATATTTGATTTATCTATCTATTTTTATCATTTGCAATTATATGATTTAGCTCTCAATTTGCCAAAATGAATAAAATTAACCTCATTCACCAGGAAGAAAATACCAGGCTCCACTAAAAACCCAGGAGGACATACTAGGTTGAACTTCACTGATTTTCAGTGTTTTCAGCTTCTTATGGTTCTTGTTTGGGGACAATATGTATGAAAAGTATTACACTTACCTCTGTGTTTCTTACAGTACATTAAGATTTCGCCCAGATTCTAGCTGAAAAACTCCTCCTGATGATGTCCTCTGGGAAAGCACTCATCCACAAACTGCAGGTTCAGTGGTTCCCAGTTCCACCTGGCCCCATGTCAGGGTGTACTCTGAACCTTCAAGTAATAGCACCTTGATTGTCATCAGTGAAGTATATCCAGATCGAAACAAAAAACTAGAACCATAGGAGGCAAGTTAAAAATTGGTTAAGTCAATGTTTATACTTAAACCAAGTCTTGTAACTGCTCTCTACAAAGATCATTAAAAGTTATCTCCTTTTTTTCTTTTTTGCAGAAGACATTTTGACATGTGATGATTGACATTTAGCTTTTATAGTCTTAGGGTCTTTGCATTTTTCATGCTGTCTCACTGTCACAGTGTAATGAGAGGAACTGAACCATTCTATTAGTTTTTAGTTATCATAGTACTACAAAATACTACGTAATATTATAGTCCCATTTCAAAGTAAATCAAAAAACAGGATTTACATGTGGTGATGTAGGGGCAGAAAGTATAAAATAACTGCTAGGGCTTTGGTACGGACCTCAATTTAAAAAAAAATTTGTTTAATTTTCGGTGCACAGTTTTATTAAATGAACAACAGTTTGCATCACTATTGGGCTCTGAGCACTTTACCTACACTCTATTATGTCCCTGAATGTATCACAACATGAGTAATCTACACTCTGCACTGACCCTGAACGCATCACAAGAGCAGTGTATATAGACGTGTAGTGTTACTTTCTTAAAGGCCACAGACAAAGCAAGTGATAGGTCATCTTAGGACAAGAAATATCAGATATGTGGCGTCACATTTTATACAGTAATATGCAGAAGGTGGGATGTTGATGGCAGGATGTAGGTGGTGGTCAGGGGGTGTGTCGCAGTGTTGGTTTCAGAAGTATTACACCCCTAGTCACTGATCATGAAACATGCAACAACAAAAACTTTTACTTTACTTATTACTTTATGACTTTGGTAAACTTCACCCAAATGCCACAGCCCACCTTATTAACACTGAAATATTGCCCATTTGTTGATCTAACCTCATGTTATTGAGTTGTATTTTTGTGTGTTTGTCAGGTTGGTAAACTGCTGATGGAGAATGCCCAGCTGGCATTACAGTCTGACAGCATGAAGTCCAGAGCTGCTGCCATCCAGGCCAGGTCAGCTGGATTTGGCTGTAGTTTTCCTGAAAACTCTAACACTCCTCTCCCTCAGTCAGTTAGGTCTAGGTCTTATTGATCAGTTTATAGGCACAAGATACCATGCCATAAACACACACTAATTTGTCCAGCTTATGTCAAGAGTCATCAGGTACAGTGGTACAAATTCAGGTTTTTGGCCTTTAATTGGCAACAAGAGATACTGACTAAATACTAGACAAAGCTGTAGAACTATACTGTCCGTACTGTAACTATCAAAGACTTCCTGTTTTCATCCTGCTGCAATGCTTTTCCAGTCCTCTGTCATCTGACTCAGACCAGTTCTCACTCCTGCAGGCCAACCTGCATACCGGGCTTTGTGCTGCGTCTGCACTTTCACTTATGTATTGATACAGAGTGACACCAAGCTCTCTACCCACCTCCCTCAACACGCACACCCTCACACTACGCCTCGGCTGTCAGCCATTAACCCCTGAAGGACCGTAGTGACACACTGAAGCCTGAAATAAATACACCTGTTCTTTTTATAGCTCCACCTGATTTGTCTGCTGACTGGCTGAATGTGTCTGTGAGACTCTGGACTGTGTTTATGATACACTTAGGATGTTGTCAAGGATTATTTTTGTGTTTATGCGTAGTTATTATTTATAAAACGTAGCCTCATGGTATTTGGTGTATACCCATTATCTATGTCAGAATATCATTTAAATCAAGCTAAACTGAGTATAAGAAATGGGAGTGTGTCAGTTTGAATAGGTGCTTGTTTTCTTGCCCACGACATATTATTTATATGAGGTTTGTGTGTGTTTTATTCTGTGGTCAAATGATTTGCAATAAATAGTGAAGGGGACTCAATAAATAACCTTGGCTGTTGACATTGCAGGTGTGAGATAGAGGAGCGTAACACCCGGAGTCTGGAGCAGCAGGTGGCTCTGCTCAGGGAGTCAAAGAGGAAGGCAGATGAGAGCAGTGTGATGCTACAGGCAGAATTTCACCGCTCCATGACAGAGCTGCAGGGGATGCACGAGGAGTTTGAGGTCACTATATGTACTACAAATCCCTGATATGACATTTTTTTCATTTTCAGTGGAATATATCCTTCCTCATAATAAGAATAAATTATAAGAATGAATTAATAACTGTGGCAAACACCTGATGGTTGAGTAATTTAACTAAGGGAAGAGGACAAGGATAGAGTCTTGTGGCAGGACTGACCATGTTGTGGACATAAAAAAAATAATGTGCATAACTGTCACCCTGCCCATCACTGAAACCTCCCCTGAAGGATTAATTGTAAGATTACAATTAACACTTTTTGTCGAAATCCATCATCAGATCAAAATTCTAATGAGCATATGTTAGTACACAAAGTCTAATCTGAGCACAAGTGTGAACATTTTAGCTTGCTGACATTAGCATTTAGCTTTGAGTTAAATGCTTATGGCTAGAGGCAGCCAGTGCTAGCATTGCTGCAGACTCTTAAATGTTCTTTGTAAAATATTATGTGATGTAGCCTTTATAAGGACTGTTAGTATCTGTTTGTCACCTAAACATTTTGCCAGCTTCATAATAGTACTAATTTGACCACAGAAAATAAGAAAAAGGACATTACTGTGCGTTACCCTGATCCAGTCACTAGGGGCACATGTTTGCAATGAACAAAAAAGACCTGCAGCAAGACTTGGTGGCAACAGGCACTGAGGTTTCAGTTTGCGTAACAAGGCGCATACTAAACGCTGAGAGTTTACGTGATGTACACCACCACTGACAAAAAGCACGAGAACAGTCAGCTTCAGTATGTTAAACATCAATATAAATAAACCACAGTAGTCAGTAAATGTTGCGATTTATGTTGAATTTCGAGGAACCACATGCATTAGTTGTGTTGAGTTATTTAAGTTGTTCTTGTTTGATTTGATCAATGCAAACAGCTAAACATTTGTAAATCTTGCTAATTCACCTAATTTGTTGAGTTGAATAATTTCTAGAGCCATAAGCTGTTTAAATCAATGAAACAAGTCAATAATTATAAATCTTAGACCCTCCAAAATGTAAAAGTTTGTGTAGCACCTTTTGTTCTTAGCCTAATTATTTTTAAAAATCACTGTGTACTGTGACAAACATGCACATGCACAGCAGCATTGACCCGCAAAGAATCATTCATCCCGTTGCCCCCTCCCATCCTGCCAAAACATCATGCTACCCCTTTGGCACCCCATGTACATTTTTCTAGATCCATCACTGCCAGACACATGGTTTTAATGTAGACACCTAGATAAAACAAAAACACACTGTGTCACACTCTGTGTAACAGCTGTCAT
Source organism: Sandelia bainsii (assembly GCA_032362345.1). Lineage (NCBI taxonomy): Eukaryota > Metazoa > Chordata > Actinopteri > Anabantiformes > Anabantidae > Sandelia > Sandelia bainsii. The sequence goes on along the minus strand of JAUMHL010000001.1, from coordinate 24,277,895 downwards.
CACTGTTATTATGTCAGGTAAAGTGCGTAACCTGTACTTCTGCTTCCAACCCTGACGTGACATTAATCTCATCATGGCTGTGTACAGGCATGTGGGACACTTCTGTTAGCATCTTCTGATTCTTCACTGTCCACACCCTCCACCCCTCCTCTCTTCTTCTCCTCCTGCTCTGTTTTCTTCTGATGACTAATACCTGCCTCCATTTTTTTTTCTGGGGATTCTTTTGCATACAGTCACACAAACACACAGTTTCAGCTCTGTAACTGAGATTTCTTTTTTTCTTGCCTCTGCATTGCGTGGACTGTCTCCCTGTAGCCTGGCACCCACCCACACACACACACACACACACACACATACACACACACACAAATCTTTCTTTGGCCCAGTTTCATTCTTCTGTGTGATTTTTCTTCCTTTTTTTCTATCCTTCATTTTCTTCTCTCTCTGTATTTCTCTCCCGCTCTCTCTCTCCCACTCCCTCCCCCTCCTGCTCCCTCTGGTTGGCTGTCTGCAGGCAGTCCGGGCTCTGCAGCTGCAGCGGTTCGGCTCCTGCGATGCTCTGTTAGTGACGGCCACAGCAGCAGAAGGGGAGGTGGAGGATGGCACAGGGATGGAGCTCACCCAGCTCCTCGACCGAATCAGAGCGCAGTGCGAGCAGAGTAGACTTCCCAGCCCAGGCGAGAGGCATCTTGGCCTGGGCACCAGCTCAAATTCACTCCCCAGTTTGGTTGGGCCTAGCCGCTATGGAGCAGGAGCAGCATCCAGAACACACAGAGGAGCCCTCAGTGAGGTATGCATCCACTGCTACACCTTCTCTTATCGTGTTTTTTTTTTTTTTTTGCCTGTCTCATGTTGCTCTGGCCCCCTGCCAGCCAGACACACCCTCAAGACCAACTCCAGGCTGTTACATAGGTACACTGGTGTTTGTCTTTGACTGGAGTAAAATGATTAGTGGGGAGTTTGTTGACTGTGTGAAAGACTGTATGCTTGTCTTTCCATTCTGTGTATGTGTGTCTGTAAATGCCTTACTGCAGCTTTCTGTATGAATTAGATGAATACACACTATTACACTGTAAGATCAGTTACTACTTTGTGTAAAAGATCCCTGACCATCTTTTAAACATTCAGCACAAGCATTCTCATCTTTTTGGCAGATTGTTTTTTCATTTTTTAGTAAAAGCAGCATTTTTTTATGTTGTAGTAGGAGCTTCGTCTATTACAAGGAAAAGTGCAGTCTGAGTGCCTTTTATTATGCTGGTGTCCCTGTGCCACAGCACAATGACTTTGGTCTGACGGCAACAATAAAGTGTCTTTGCCAAGGGTTGCAAGCTACCACAGAGCTAAATGAGAGCAGGTTTTATAAAATGCGATTGTTTACATCAAATCCACTCTGTCTGTCACATTGAAGTAAGGGTTACACTATGCTGCAGCCAAACGCCTGCATCATGTCCATTATTATCAAGGGTGCTATTTGGGTTTAACTGTAAAATCCTGTCTTTCTAAAAAGAGTCGTACTGGACATATCAACATGCTATCAGCTCAGTATTATAGATTCTTATATGATAGTATACCTGGAAAAGCTGTGCTCTCTGAGAAAGCTTGTTTTCTTTACTGATGAGTTGGCAAAGTTGCAATTTAGAGTGAAGATGATGCGGATGCAGGCATTAAATCTACATGACATCACCGTTCATCCATCACCATCACCATTATAGTGACATTAAAGCTGCCTTGTGGAGTTTTCTTTTAAACAAATACGTTTTGTTTGAATTCAGTGTTTGTCTGAGATCTAATAAATGTGCTGGAAGCACATACAAATCAAAAATTTTCAATACTTGAAATCCTGCTTTGTTTACAACTACGTTTGCTAGTTAGTTTGTTTTATACTGACTTTGTAGGCGCAAGTTACTTGTTGCTTCTTGCCTGCCGCTGACTGTCAATCAGTGGAACAGAACAGTCTGTAGCATGTGTATAAACAAAACAAGGGCACACTTTATGAAACGTAGCTCCATAACACTACCACTGGTCAGAAGCTCCTCATAGTACCTTTAAATTGCTCAGTTAAAATCTCTATTATCAGTTGTTTAAAGTAACTATGTGCCTTTACACAAGTAGAAGCACTTATACTTGAATATGAATATTTCTATTTAATGCTACCTTCTACTTCACTATACGGTACCTTTCAGAAAGAAATGTTGCACTTTTTGCCAAACATGCCATATACTGTATACACCGATCAGTCATAACATTATGACCACCTGCCTAATATTGTGTTGGTCCCCCTTTTGCTGCCAAAACAGCCCTGACCCATCGAGGCGTGGACTCCACTAGACCCCTGAAGGTGTGCTGTGGTGTCTGGCACCAAGATGTTAGCAACAGATCCTTGAAGTCCTGTAAGTTGCAAGGTGGAACCTCCATGGATCGGACTTGTTTGCTCAATTGGATTGAGATCTGTGGAATTTTGGGGCCACGTCAACACCTTGTTGTTGTGCTCCTCAAACCATTCCTAAACCATTTTTGTTTTGTGTCAGGGCGCATTATCCTGCTGAAAGAAGCCATACCCATCAGTGAATACTGTTTCCATGAAAGGGTGAACATGGTCTGCAACAATGCTTAGGGAGGTGGTAAATGTCAGAGTAATATTTACATGGATGGCAGGACCCAAGATTTCCCAGCAGAACATTGCCCAGAGCATCACACTGCCTCCCCCGGCCTGCCTTCTTCCCATAGTGCATTCTGTTGCCATGTGTTCCCCAGGTAAGCGACGCACATGCACCCGGCCATCCACGTGATGTAAAAGAAAACGTGATTCATCAGACCAGGCCACCTTCCATTGCTCCGTGATCCAGTTCTGATGCTCACGTGCCCATTGTTTACACTTTCGGCGGTGGACAGGGGTCAGCACGGGCACCCTGACGGGTCTGCCACTATGCCGCCCCATACGCAACAAACTGTGATGCACTATGTGTTCTGACACTTTCTTTCAGAAGCAGCAGCAGCAGCATTAACTTCTTTGGCACTTTGAGCTACAGTAGCTCGCTTGTTGGATATGCCCACACGGGCCAGCCTTTGCTCCCCATGTGCATCACTGAGCCTTGGCTGCCCATCACCCTGTAGCTGCTTCACCACTGATCCTTCTTTGGACCACTTTTGATAGATACTGACCACTGTAGACCGAGAACACCCCACAAGAGCTGCAGTTTTGGAGAAGCTCAAATACTTAATGCTTGCCCATTTTTCCTGCTTCTAAAACATTAATGTTGAGGACAAACTGTTCACCTGCTCCCTAATATATCCCACCCACTAACAGGTGCCATGATGAAGAAATAATCAGTGTTATTCACTTCACCTGTCAGTGGTCATAATGTTGATCGGTGTATATGTGACAGCTGTAGTTACTAGTTATTATGTAGCTTAAGATTTAAAATACAGTTACAAGCATCAAATAAAAAGCATTGTTAAAGATTACACTACTTGACACTGTATAAGATACAGTAGTTTAAATAAACTCGACTGCATTAACTATAAAATAACAGTATGTAAGCAGCATTTTACTACAGTCTACTGTATAGTATATTTATATTTATTTTATATAAAATATCTAATAATATAAACATTGTGACATGTCGTTCTACGTATATGATGAGTTAACATTTGATACTTCAACTATATGTTGCTGATGGCATTTTTGTGCTTGTGAAAACTGCAGAGTAACACAGTGAGCTATTGTTACTTTAACTGAAGGAAAGAATCCTCCTCCATTACCAGAGATGACAAATTGATTGAAATACTTCACCTTTCACATCCAAATTCATCTCTCTTAACACCGAGTACCTGAGGAAAATGTCTAAGAAGAAGTCTTGTGTTATTAGCGATGAAATGCTGATGCTGCATAATCTCTGCCTAAATGTGCTTATTGCAGATTCTGCTATTAATTAAAAAATAATGGACCTAAATAGAAAATGAGGATAACTGAAGTAACGAATTAAACATTAAATAACTCCCATCACTTTCTCCTTTCTTGTTTGTATTGTTATAACTGTGCTAAGAGAGCATCACTGCATTTAAAGGGGTGGGGGTGGGGGGGCCCCGGGTGGGATACGCCTAACAGCTGTGCAGTGTGCTGTGTGTACACACGCAGGCCTTGGTGTCTGCTCAGCTGTCTGAAATGCACACCACCAACAGCACCACCTGTGGCTGCTGCAGTGTGTGTCAGTGTGTGAGCTGTATTTCTCATAAAGCCTGTGTTGTTTATCTAACACATATATCAGTTACAGGAATTAACTACATGTCAGTTAATTTGGTACACAATTTTTTTTACCAGATGATAGAAATGTGTGTGTTTATGTTTGGCTGCATGCATTCGGCTGACAGGGTGGCAGTAATGGGGGGTTCTTGTGCCTGTTTTATTGTATCACTCCCCCTCTCACC
>JAUMHL010000001.1:24245644-24272733 GCA_032362345.1 Sandelia bainsii | reverse complement strand
AAGGTTATAGTGCATTTTAGGTTCATCCTGAAATTTCACCCGAAAGCCGAATATCCCTAACTTTTTGTGAGTATTGTGTGTATATATATATATATATGTATATATGTACATACATATGTGTATATATATATATATATACACATATGTATGTGTGTGTGTGTGTATATATATATATATATACACACACAAATGTATATATACCCTGCCCAGTCTGCAGCTGTGCAGCCTCATACACAGCAACTGTCTAGCAACTGTGTTCACACTGTTGTTGATTATAGCCAGGAACAGACCTCTGTCCACCACAACACACCACACACAACACCACCTGGTGGTTGTAATGTTACTGATCAACTAGTATAACCAGTAAATTAAGTGAAGCTGACAAACATTCAACCACCGATTGATAACCTAAGCTCGATCTGGAATTAGACTAGTACCACCAAGATGATAGAACCGTGACAGTCAACCTCTTTTGCACAACCTTTAATTGTCCTTATGGACATTTTGGATAGACATGAGTAAATAGGTATATTACACCCATTGCAATTTAACACATTTGCTGCATCAACAATATGCTTGTTAATTTATAGTGTCTGTATAGATTACAGATAGATTGATATGCCACCTGTATTTTTTCTCTTTCACTTAGAATTCTGGTGTTTTCATTCAGAATTCATTCAGAACACTGCATCTGACATCTGCGTTGTTTGGTCATATATGAGAATGGTGACACAGTTGGTAGGCTAGTAAATGTAAAAAAGGTCCCCCAAAAAACCACAAAGATTTCTGAGTTGTGTGCAGATTAACCAAATAAAATCCACAAATATGTGCTGAAATATCAGTGCACAGTCCCTGACATTGTTGTGCAAAGAGAGTCAATGTGTGTATGTGGTGACAATTATTCTCTTTTGCACCACAAGAAGACTAGTGGGCCTAATATTTTTGCAAACCTGTAAGATAAAGTATTTCCCCAAGGAAATCAATTATTATTATCATTTTTATTATTATTATTATAACAGATCTAAGGGTCTACAGCCACGCTAACATTTAGAGTCTGTACAGGTATTCACATAGTCATGAACCAGACTACTGAATACAATATAATGTGTCCTGGTTATGGTTGAAAGTTTCCTTGTGGGCCTTTGACCTCTAGTAGTGCTATGAGGTAACTATCCATAAGCTACAGTGTGTCAACAAAGAAGGGGAACATTAAGGGAACCAGTAACTAATAACAATAATTAATAATAATTAATAAGGAAATTAAATATGGATCTAAAAACGCTTGATATAAATACATGACAAATCAGCCTTTCAAATGTTTTATGAGGAACGAAGTCAGTGCTCTTGCTCTTAGTTCTAGCACAAAGTATAATATGAAGAACACACCTCTGTAATTCCACTGGAGCATTGCAGGTGCAATATGGACCAGTTGATGTACTTTGATGTGGTAGATGTGGGTTATCGAGACTAGATATGCAGAGCATTGTAGAGATCAACTTTCATTGTTAAGGTGGACATTCTTGCTTATGAAGATCCTCCCCGTAGGTTTTTAAAGTCCTGTTTGATCTGGATTTGTTTGGTTGTAGTTCTTTCAGATGATACTACTCAAATATTGGCAGGGCTGTTGCCAGAGAATTATAGCCAACAGTGGAGACAGACATGGTGACTGGAAGTCCAGACGTACCACTGGAAGGATTGAGAGCCTCTAAGGGTTTGGACTAGGACAGTACAGTTATCAGCACACTGCAGCTCAAGAGTCTGCTCACAATGAGCTGCTAGTTAGCTTAGTTTAGCATAAAGATGGGAAAAAGCAAGAAAAGCTTTTATAACTTCTCATTTTTAGACTTAGTTTTGGTACACACCTAATGTACATATAGTACTACTTATACTTCAATAATCATATTTCCAAAATGTCAAGCTGTTGCTTTAACCAAGAAACACACAAGCATATGCATATACAGTTAAGTCTATAAATAATAAAATGATGATCAGATTTTTTGAAATTTGCCCTCTGTACACGGCCACACTGAATTTGAAATGAAACACTCAACATGTGAGTGAAGTCAAGACTTTCAGCTTTAACTTAAGGGGTTTGACAAAAATGTGGCATTAACCGTTCAGGAATTACATCCATACAAAAATCGAACAAAAAGCTGCTAAACAGTTGCATATTCAGGTGTCTCCTGTTCCCTCATTATTCCATGAATAATCAAGCAGATTAGCCATAGAATAACAGCAATTGCTCTGTAAACTGTGTCTGCAGATACATGGGTCGTAATGGGCACCCGGTGAGCACGCTGCGACCCTGGAGGACTTCCGTAGTGGAGCCAAAGGAGAATGGGCTTGAGAACGGATTTAGTGACACTGCTGTTACTCCGGACGAACCCAAGTCTGAGCCTCTGCCTGAAATACCGCCACTCCTGCCAGCAGAGGATGGGCTAAAGAAAAGCATACTCCACAGACAGCAAAGCCTTGTGATACTCACAGGTACAGTAAGACGCACACATTCATACTACAGTCATATCTCCTTATGTTTTCTTGTCATTAACGTCTTCTCACAGAGCCAGAGCTAGATAAAGACCTGCTGATCTCCACTGTGAAGACTCAGGAGATTCTTCAGGGCAATGTGGTGCGCGAGAGCGCAGAGGGTCATGGCACTATTGAGTAAGTATTGATCGTTTTTCCCCTGTTGGTCTCTAGTCAGCACCTACTCTATGGTTCAGTCAATGTAGGCAAGTTCTAACAGCAATCGACATCAGCATCACTTTAATGCGCTGTCTTCCATTACACAGATAAATGCCTTTTTTAACTACCAAACAACATAGGTTCCTGCTTGCTTGTGTCTAGAAGCCTTATCAAATCTTAGTTACTCGTCTCAGGCTTTCATTCGTGAGCTCTTTATTTACTCAATAGTTAGTAATGACACAGTCATCCATGTCCTCCCCACCCCAGCGACGTCTGGTTCAGCAGACAAGACAAGATGCACAAACTCTCAAAGGAATTACTTTGACATGCCAAACAGTTATGATGCATAAAACATTTAGTTGGTTGAATGGGTTCCCACGAGTAATTCATCATTGCGCTGCATGGGAATTTTCTTCCTTTAATGGCTTGTGTTTGATGTGGAGATACAAGTCTGGTGTATTCTTCAGGGTGTGGCACCTGTTATTGTTGGACGAGACATGGGTGGAATTTTTTGTTCATGCTTCAGGTGTTAGCAGCCACGTATACAGAGCCACACGCCACACACACACACACACACACACACACACACTTGCATAATGTCCACAGAGCTACACAGTCACTGTGCTAAATGTCACTGGTGATGACAAACCCACATAATAATCTTTGACTTGACTGCAGTCCACTTCAGTTCTTTCCGCTGTTTTTTGTTTTTACTCTCACTTCTCTCATTGGCCTTGTTACCAGTAGCAGCAGCCAACTTGTTATGAATTGTGAAAGGTGGGCAATGTGTCCAGCATTGTGAAAAAAATGTTCTAAAAAATCCACAAGCACTTCTTGCTCTTATGTTGCAGCAGTAAAGTCTTGTCCTTTGCTGCCCCCTAGTGTCTCTGTGCGGTCAGCTGAAAAAGGCTGCCTCACCTATGAGTGCTGTATAATGAATAAATAAATGAATGAATGAATTAAAGAGTTGCTTACTTTTGTGTGGCCAGTTCCACATGGGATTACAAGAAACACCAGAAAACCACATTGAGATTTAAGCATGTTAAACAAAACAAAGCACATATGTTAACAACTACAGTATAAAAACTTCGAACAAGTTATCTTGCTTGCATAATGTCAAGTGACTTTGTTATGTATCATCATCAGTTTATCTTTATTTACTATGATTTCTAACCTTTCTTGTCAGAACGGAGAAGATTGACAAGGTGATAAAGCAGTGGGAAGGCTCCTTCTTCAGAGGGAATCCCAAGCTGCGGAAGAAGTCTGTGTCGCTACGCTTTGACCTACACATGGCTGCAGCAGACGAAGGGTGTGCCCAGACTAAACAGGACAGCCTCCCTGACGTGGAGGTGCGTCTCATCATGAAAAGATCTCGCAGCATCCCAAGTATCACGCAGTAACAGAGCCAGCGATGGTTTGCAACTGTTGGTGTTGCAGCAGTATAGGTGATGTTGAAGTTAGAGAAACAGCATCAGTGTCAGTGACATCTGGAATAGTGCCATCCTTTACCATTGTGCTTAATATGAATTTCAAATTACATTCACTGAACTTTGCATCACTACTGATGTTTGAAAAAGGGGGTTCCTTCGTCAGATATCGACTTTTGCAGGATAAGCATTAAAAGCTTTAAGGGTTTTGTGCTGATCATTTTTATAGTGTCACAAGTCCACTTTAACTATATCAGATGTGCATTCATTATATTACAGAGGATTTAATGTAATATGTAAAAAATACTTCTCTGTCATCATTCTAGATGAAGAAAAATTGTGACTCAACTGTAATTATTTCAGTATGAGCTCACAGGACTAAAGAGATTATATTGACCATATGACGTGCTTAAACACAGCTTTTATTTTTAATTAACACTCTGTACACGAGGCCACAGATAGAGATAAATGGACGTGTGGAGTACTACAACCTGCCGTGAACTATTCAAGGGTGGACTTTCTTTAATAGACTTTCTGCTAGGGACTGTGCAGAAATTATTATGGGTAGAGTAGCTCAGAAGATGTGGTTTTCCAGTAACTGAACTCTGCCTCTTCAGAGGATATTTAATTAGTCACTAAAAACTCCTCCACACTGTCTCGCATAGGCTGTAATATATATTAATTCACAATGTTTTGGTCTCATGGACCTTCATCAGGTATACTAGATCTTTATAAGATACCAAGAGAAATACATACTCGCATATCTACAGCTATTTGGATTCCTATATACCTGTTGATCTAGGTACTGGGATACCTGATAAAGGTTTAGGTATCTAGATTCTTGATGATGATCTAGGTATCCAGGTACCTGATCATGGTCTAGGTATTGGACAGTGTGTTGGAGTTTTTTCACGTTTTCTGCCAGTCAGTGTTTTCTCCAGTACACTTACTTAAATACTTAAATACACTTGTCACTTTTTCAGATGTAAAGACTTTTATTTGCTATTATTCAAAAGCAGCTCACACATTCTCTTTATTCTACATCTCATCTGAAAGTAAGGGTACAATAACAGGACAGGTAACTGTTAGATGCTTTTTGGCAATTACTTATTCCACTTCTATTGTGTGATTTGGTGCCTAAGTAGTATTATTATAAGTATTATTAAAAGTATTACCCATTAACATATTCAAGTTTGTAGAACACACAATGTTAAATAGGTAGATTTAGTTATTAATGACAAAGTCAATTGAATTGTTATGGTAATATTGTGGACAGGGCATTTCAGTCTTTCTTTTAGTTGAGGGAAGGGTCCAAAGAAAATATTAATAATATTAACACTAATAAAAATCTACTTTAAAAAAAAAAGCACATAGCATTCACCCCCCATTTCCAACCAAATAATTTTAGTACAGTCCCTAAATGCTTGCACTGTAGATACTTCAGCACTGAAAGATATCCAGAACATGTCTACTTTGATCTACTTGATCTTGAATCTTGTCACTGCATTTCATTCTCTAAAAAATAAATAATAATAATAATAATAATAATGAATACTTTATTGATCCCCTTGGGGAAATTGTTGTTTGGACAGCTGCTAGACCTCTATACGGAGAAAAAAAAATCTTGCAACTAAAACTGATAATGTAGCTGCATTTAAAGATCCATTGTCCTAAAAAAAAACCACTGCTCACTGTGATCTTAACAGCAGTGAGGCTCTTAACGCTCACCATGTGTCTCAGGGAATTTTGATTCCCTGTCTTAAACAGAAGAGGGCGGTATTTGTAAATGGTTAATACTGCAGCGTGTCCCTTCAGAGCTCAGCTAGGGTTGTGTAACACATGCTATGTGCTACACCTCAGATTAAGAGTTTTTATGCGTAGGTTAGATATGTTAGATATTACAAATAAAAAACGGACCATCTGGGTGCCTCCGAATATGTTGAGAATATTTCAAGATGTTATCTATGCAGTTCTGTGCTTGATTTTGCTTTGCTTCATGAAGCACACTCTTCATTTTGGCACCTCTGTAACTTCAAAATGAAGCATAATGCTTTTATCTAACAGTATATCATTTAAAATAAAAAGGATATATGCGCAGATTGTTGTTTCCTGTTGAGTGTTTATTATCATTATCTCAGTTTTGTTTCCTAGAAGACACAAAGTGATCAACCTCAGTGTCTTCCCTTATGTTTATTCATAGACTTTGATGGTGAAGAAACTTGTGTTTTGTCCTACTTTCACACGTGAAACCATCTTAAACACTTTCATAGGGCTTTATAGGTTTTACATGTTTATTTTTAATTGTAACAATTTGAAAAAAATAGAAGTGCATGAATATATAGAGAACAAAATGTTCACGGTGCAATGTAATAAATACAGTTTGATATATGCATTGTTTCTGCTTTGAAATAAAAGGACATACAAGTATTTTAGCTGCTTTTCCTTGAGACTTTAAACACAACCTTCGAATTCAGATATATTTTAGGGCAGATTTTTACACCTAGTATATGTGATAATAATTGTATATTAAGAAAGAAGATAAAATGGTGTCATGTCAGAACCTACACCTGCAAGGTGCTGGTTTGTAACATGTTTTACTTTGAACTCACTTTCTGGGCAGCTTCATGCAAAATATTCATAGTGTGTTTTTTTTTGTTTTTTTACAAACCAGTTGTGTATTATTTTAACAATACTAGCCTGTTACAGTCATAGTGTATGTGTGTTGCTACTTTAACTGCTGCAGTCTTCTTGTTCAGTCCTCTATATCTAGACATATGCCACAGTATTTCAGTATGACTTTTATCATCTGACTCTGAAGTCCAAACCACTACTAAAAAAGATTTGTATTGCTACTGTGATCACACGAGGAAGTTTAACAGGAGTAATGTGCACAATAGCAAGTACAGTAGTACACAACAGTATAGTTATACAGTGTAAAAAGGCCCCCATGCTGATAGTTATCTCAGTCCTTATGTGTCTGTGCTTTGGCTACGGCAACCTGGATAACCTCAACAGCTTTGTTGCATGACTGTAGGGGGTCGTATTCTGCAAAGATGTGACATACATTCTCTGAACCAGCCTCTGCGCCTTTTGCCACGAAGCCAAACATCCTGTTGGGATGGGACCAAAGAACAATGGATTAGATGTGATTTGCAGAAAATCAAGTAAAGATGTTTTTTTTGTAAGTATGAAATGTATCAATTTTAGGCAAGTGTTGCCATATAGAAAATATCATTGATAATATAAGCAGTCAAAAACAGTCAAAACATTACTGGACCTTGCACCAAAACTGGAACCTTTCACCCATCTGTGAGAGTCAAAAAGTTTAAGGTTAGTTTAACGTTAAAAAATGAAATCTGCTCAACAAAAATAATTTTCTATGTCAGACATGTTGTAATGTCACATGTTAGTTTTGCTGTGCAAGTTGAGTCCTGGTACTGTGTGTGCATGTGTCTAACACATAAAGGATTCTCAGAATTGTTTTTCTTTAACGCATACTCACAGTCGACTGTCTGGATCTTCACCACAGTAGCTAAGCAGGTGAGCAGGGTAATGGCGTCTGAAGAAAAGCCTGTGAAGAAATGATTATGGATGAATGATCAGCGTTCACTAACTGTTGCACATAAGCACAAACCACACATCACCACCATGACTCTAAGGACTGCTGTAAACAAAATCTCAGCAGCAAGTTGACAGGATGTGTCTTTTCTTACTTCCTGTTGATATCTGTCAGTGTTATGCCCTTCAAAGACGCCTTTATATTGACTACGGTCGGTGTGAAGGAACCTGGAGCATTGTCGAGTGTTGAGGACACCACCCTCTGCACTGCACAAGGGCCCGTCAGCATCTCAGTGGAGACAGCATTCAGGTAGATGAAGTTGCAAGCTGCAGCATGGGAGAGACATGTAATTTAGTGAAGGCCCATCCACCTGCACTCTCCAACCCTTTTTGTCTTTCTCACACTGAAATTAGATATACTATACACACATTTTCATATATGATTTGGCCCCAGTGCACATTGTACTGAGGGAAATTCGGGATTTTCTATCTGAAACTGTTATTTATGCTTTACTTAAAAGCAAACGGAGCCACCGCTGGTTGAAATCGCATATAACCTGTTCAGTCAATGGACATTACTTGGCATTACATTGACTTGTCACGTGACCTTGGGCAAAAATTAATAATTAGTATATATATATATATATATAATGTAATTATAAGTAATTACATAATAACACTTTTTGTTTTTAAAGTCAATGCAGTATCTTTTTTCAGTGTGACCCTTGGTTTTTTTCATCAATTACTTAAAATTTTCCTGCCATCATTTTCACCTTTGAAAGTTTTTGAACGCATCTGAATTGGACAAGCAGAGGCTTTATTTATTATGAAATAATCAAATTCACTAGGCTGCTGTTTCACATACACATACAGACAACTGTTAATCAAGGTTGTTCATGACAATTTCTAGAAACATCTCAGAGGCAGCCCAAAGATGTAAGCTAGCCTCCAACCTCGGTTAGCAATTTCTATGGAACAAGCTATCGTTCGCATGTCTGTAGTAACTAAAACAATACAACAGAGGGAAAAAGGTAAGGTAAAGAACATAAATATAACTTAATTGTATTTTAACAATGCTTTTGTTATTTAAATGCAGTGACTTATTTATTAATGTAGTATTGTTTGCTTCTTTTTATCCTTTAGCCCATTAGCCAGTTGTTGCTGAATATTCTCAATGATTCTTGATTAAGAAAAGATGAAGAAAAGGTAAGAACATTAATATAATTTAATGTAATGTTAGTCACGTTTATCACTTCAATTCATTGCCTTTTTATCTATTTATAATTTTATTTCTATTTAAGACTTTATCTCGTTAGCCGTTGTTGCTAACCTTGTATTATACGCTAACGTAACCAAAGAGGGTTAAGTGGTATGTCACCTGTTTTACTCTTGTCTTCTGAGGATGGTTTATCATTGGTCCTCTCTTCTGCTGTGCTAAGATCTGTACAGACAAACAGGAGATTAGGGATTTCATTTTTGTACCAAACACACAGAAACCCCTGTATCTGACAATTTACAGTTACTTACCTTGAGAATGGAGCCGCAATTTGCAGGGTAAAGCGTAAACAGAAATAGTGTGCTGGTAGACCAGGGCAGAGAGACTACCTGCAAAGATAACGCAAAATAATAGCATTGATAGCAAGTACAAGAATGACTGACAAAAGCAAAATGACAAAAACTAGGAAAGGTTTTATAATTACTATCCATGAACCATTTCTGAATATTTTTGTCATGGTATAAATAATTATAGGTGAAACTAAAATGACAGACTGAACCATGTGGAGATTTTCTCTTTATGATTTCTTATTGATTTCTCTAAATCACAGTAATGAAATTAAAGGTAGACTTCTGGAATAAGTCTATCTTTAATAGAAACAAGTACACCAGTCCACACCCACAGGTCTATATAATAATGGGTAGACCCACAATAAACCTTGATTATGACTCTGTAGGTGTGAGAACACACCCTGTGAACTCAAGCCGTTGAATAAAGAACAAGATCCACCCACTGCTGCTCTGAGGCCAGACATAGCTGACTCAGTCCTGGTGTGGCAGACATCAGTCATTTTGAGGAATTTAGAGAGAGCTAGAAGGGAATTTGATTACTTGTAGATGTGCAACCAAGTAAATACTGTTGACTTTTGCTGTACTTACCAAAGTATGGTTCCTGAGAGGAGCCTTTGATGCGTACACCCTTAGCTGATGATTCGATAAGGAAGTGTCTGACAAGATCTGAGCTGCTCTCCCCTGTTGTGATGAAAGGACAAATGTCAGGAAAGACTAGATTTACATGCAGTCAGATATTGATACTTAAAAGTCCCAGTGGCAGTGAGTTTATATCACCCATGATCAGTTTTTTTTATTTATTTAATTACTATTTTTGTTATAAATTTTTATTACAAAATTGTCCCCGAAAGCAACATAGTGGCATAAATAGAAAATACTGTAGTGACATCCCTTGAGTAAGGAAAACTGCTTTCTCCTGTTCGGCTTGGTGAGGGATAATTCAGCAGAGGAAAATTACAACAGACAACATGCATGTTCTCAACACAGAGTTCACAAACAGTGTTACTGCCAACACACTGCCCACATGTCTGTCATATCCTGCATTCTTAAAAATACTGAAAAAACACAAATCTGCAAATGACGTAAGTCTCAAAATTGTTTCGTGAGTGAGGGTGATTTTTTCTTCTTACTGCGTAACGTGCCATAAACAGCTGGGTTTCTTTTGAGTTTACATAGCGTAAACTGTGGATGGAAAGAACAACAGCACTGTCTCCTGCCTCACCACAGATAGCGGGATGTCGGCCAGACATGCCCATTCACATCAGCAGCATTGTGCAATTCATTCTCTGTGCCTTTCAGTTCTTGGATCTAGATAAATGACGTCAGCATCACTGCGCTATATTTTGTTCACACTGTTTGTCTGTGAATGTGAAAGTAAACATTATTTTTTTATGTATGAGATAAAACACTTAAGCTTACCTGGGTAGGCTGTAGCAGTGAAGTTGGTGGGTGATTGGTTCACCTTCATGGCTAGACCAAAACTGCCTTTGTAGGAGGTGCTGTCTCTTACCACAAAGGTTCCTGCTTCCTTGTCCTTTACCAGGGCTTCCGCTAAAATAATTTTTAAAAAATCACAGAAGATGCTTAGAGACTGCAAATGTGTGTTTATTTCTGTATGTACTGCAGAAGAAGACTACATCCCTTTCCCTGAGGAAAAACTAGATCCTACAGGATGAAATAACTCCAGAGCTCGAGTAAAGCAATTGTGTCATCCGTCAGTTTTGTTTTGAGAGTTTCACCTTGTGCTCTGCTGATATGTGGACGGAACCAAAACTTTGAAGTGTCCATGATGAATTTCATTGAGGGCTGGCTGCCGTGAAAACGGGCTTGGAAGCCTGAACAACCACAGAGTCAGGACAGTGGGGTCAAATGGTGTAAATTATAGGAGATGGCAGAAAATTAGGTTACTGTGATGTCTGTGACTCACTGTGAGGAGATGGTGGTTTTGAGTTGGACACAGAGATGCTCTGTATCAAGTTAGTCAAGTCTGGTCCTGGAGAGTCGAAGTGCAGGTCTGGCTGTGGTGCACCGTTGACTAATAGTACAGGAATATCAGTTGAAGACCCAGAGAGTGAGGCGGGACTGCTGTGTGCTCCTTTGCTATGAGGTTCCTGCAGATGACCTCGCTTTATCACTGAAGGTTTATCTGGGCTCTGCCGGCTATCAAATGGCCTTGTTCTGGATCCATCGCTAAAGGAGCTGGGTGTGCTAGTAAGGATCGACTCTGGAGAGTCAGCATCCTCACTGGCCAAGGACAAGTTGCTATGCAGAGAGGAAAAGAAAATGTTTTGTACATATTATCTCCTAGTCCAACCATGACTCCTGAAAATGACATTCCTATGCAACTAAACTGAAACTGCAATTTTTGTAGTGAACATAATAATTTAATAGTTATGTTGTGATGCAATACATTTTTTGAGTGAATGTAGCGCCACGTAACAGACAGACAGACAGATTTATTTGACTGCTGGGCGCTGGAGAGGGTGTGACATGCAACATGCAACATGCAGCAACCACGCAGCTGGACTCGAACTGCAGATGTTGTGGTTGTATGCATGTACAATAGTGATTAGGCTACTAGTGCACTCCTAGACAAAAATCTGGTGCCTTTGTACATTTAATTGATATTTGAAGTATCAACATATTTGCAACTTGTCATTTACATTAACTATGAACAAATTCAACAAAGTAATTTTATTTATAAAAAATGTAACTGGGTTACAATTACATTCCCTACAAACTTGTATTTGTTATTGCAGTTGCCTACAGTTATATATTATTTAGTTTGTGTCAATAAAATAAATAATAAATAAATAATAATAAAATTAATTAAATAATAAAATAAATAAAATAAAATAAAAACTTTAACTGAGCAGAGAAGGAGAAAAGATTCTCCTGTTCCTTAATAGTAACATCAGTATAAAATGACACAAAAATTAAAAGAGATGTTTTCACATTGTTACTGTGAATGTGGTTAAATCTTCCAGTTTGGAACTGTTCTTATTGCCATCAAACTTTAGTTCCACTGCAAAATCAAATGGAAATATTCATCCAGTAAGCCACCTAGGTACTGGTCAGCTTTTTGCAGCTGTTTTACAGTATATTTACAACTATAAGATGTGTATTACAGACTAATGTCAGGCTTTGCTGTAATTAGGAGTTTTACCTGCCGAGGATGTAACTGGTGTCTGAGCATGATGATGTGGAGAGGAGCGAGGCAGTGCTATTTCTGTTGGAATGTGACAAGCGCAGTGATCCTTGGGAAAAGGTTATATCATGCTTTGACAACTGATTTCGTCGGGGTGCACTTCCACATGGCAGCGGGGGCAGAGAGGACGTAGGGGAGCCAGAAAATACCAGCGTACCACGAGGACTACAGCTGTGTGTAGGGATGGGTATACTGGGTGATGTAGACGGGACCACTGTGGGCGAGGTTCTGGCAGAACATCCTCTAGGGACCAGCACAAAGTGGGAGTCATCTTCCTTTGAGCACAGATTGTCTGAAGTTGAACAGAAAAGCACTGAAAATGTGTACTTCAGGAAATGTCACAGAGCATGTGAAACTGATGAACCTTCTATGAATTTTTTTGATACATATTGTGTGAATTGGCTTTCTCCTAGCATGGTTTACCTCTCTGTGTAAACACATACTTGCTGAAACTCGATAAAGACATTTATTTTTTGATGCAGGTAGCTGCTTGCACAACTTATATATATCTCTAATAGTACTTGCTTTGAATTGCGAATTTCTGAAGAAGAAGAAGAATTTCTGAGAAGTCTCAGCTTGTTCTTGCACACTGTCTGCCTTACTGTCTTGATAGACACTGATTGTGTTTATGCCCTCAGGAAAACATCATAGTCTGTGGCTTCTGCAGCCAAAGTTATACAATAATGACTAATCTTAACACAGAAGTAGGAAAATGTGTCTGACTCGCAATGTCGTAAGGATTGTAAGGGTAAATACTGCATTTTTAACAACAAGGAGTACTCATCAAAACAACACTTAGAGATAATATTTGATCATCTCTGATGAAATATTATCAGTATTTTTGGTTTCTTATCGCTGTTACTGGATTTGCTTCAAATGCTTTTTGCTCCAGGAACACATGGCACTCATTTTAACAAACATACAATCAAACATCTTTTCAAGAAAAGGTGAACAACAGGAAATCCATTTCTATCCTGGTTGACTTTTGTACACACTTTCAGATCAGTAGAGAGTAGGTCTAAGTGAACACACTACTGTACTGCCTTGATGTGTGAGCTTCTCTATTTTGCTTGTAACCTAACATGCAGGGTGTGGTACTGTTCTGGGCTGTAGTCCCAGAACAGCTCAAGTGGTGCAATTACCCCTGATTAAAAAAGTAAAGTAAAAATCTCAAAAAGGGTGAGTACATTTACATAGCCCCAAGCTGTGTGTACTATTAGTTGTGTGGTTTGTTGTGTGCTGTGTCACACCTCTGCAGGTTGGAGCCCGGCCTTGATTGTATTTTGTTGACCTTGTACATATGTAAGAATCAGGTAGAAAATAGCAATTAAGGTTTGTGTAGAAAGCAAAGTTTTTGTGCAAAGTTGCATTACAGTACTTTACTGTACCTGTAGGAGGACTGATACACAAAGGAGTTTTGGGAATGTGGATGGGTTCAAATGTTGGATCCAGTTCCAGGATGAGCTGGTTGAGATTATCCAGTGAAATGTCGAAATCAGGATCATCAAGGTTACCGCAGGGCTTAGTAAGACTGAGATGTGGACTGACTGTCTTTTGCGCTGTTTCCAGGCAAACAGTTTGACCCACTCTTAGGATGTGATTGGGAATCATGTGGGTCATGCCTTTGGCTGCAGGCATCATGTTCCAGGAGCTCACAGTCTTCTGTGACTACTAAAGACAAGGATACAATGGAGAGTGATCAGTAAACTTATCTTCACTGGAATAACAGCCTCACTTTTGTCCTTTTTGCAAAGGAAACACAATAAGCTTTTGGATGTTGAAGTCAATTTTCACCACTTTTACACATAACACCCATCTCAAGTTTTTGATTGTTTTTAGTGATCAAAGCTACTTTTGCAGTGATAATAAAAGTTCCTCTGTGGAATTTTTTTTTATTGCAGTCATACATGGCGTCTCATATTGGGTGAGTTCATTACTGTAAAGCTTTTGATGTAACCTTGATGTCAGTATATTGCAGATGCACTGGATTTAAGTTTCTTGAACAGTTGCTATGCTCTGTCAGAAGAAAGAGACTGTAAGTCAGTATGTGTACTGCAAGGTTTTCCACATGTTTCTCAGTGCAAAAAAAAACACTCAGTGAAAAATGGCACAGGCTATAATTCAATGCTGATATCAGCATGAATAGTTGTCCAGGAAGGGTGTGTAATATGATGGATAATCAGCTCATACTGTGTCTCCCTCTTAGTGTTTAAGACGAGGCGTGGTGCTCAGTGAGTCACCAAGGTGACTGGTTATTACCATGACTACGCTAATGTTTTCCTTCAACAGTCAAAGCTTTTTTTAAAAGTAGTGTTTTGGAAATAAGTCTCCAGACAAAATCTGTTTATGTTTATTTGGACAATTTAGATTATTCAAAAGTTGTTGTGTTTTTTTTTTTACTTGTGAGGAGCACCCACTAAGTTCAGTAACAAAGTGTGCTATGAAGTACAATGGGCACATGGGCTGTTTGGCAACCTTTGAGTTTTTCAGTGTTTCTCAATTAGCTTTAACATACAGTAGCTTTTATGTTCATAATATGACCTACTGCAGTAATTATAATAAAATGCAGTTTTAACATTGCATTAATAATGAACAGGAAGCATTCCAAGAACAATGAACTACTGTTGAAATATTTGTGCACAGCTGTTCATAATTGACCAATCATGCATGTTTTTACTCATGCCTTAGATATAAAGAAATGTCATCTTACCTTATTTTGCTCTGGTCAGAATTCTTCTGCTGTAATACTGCCTTACTCTCAGAGTGTTCACTGTTCTGCTGACATTTCCTGTCTTATGTGCTTACTTTTATTAATGAAATCCCAACCCTATTCCTGGTGAGCCAATCAGCATTGAGGATCACTTTTCCTTGGAACGCCAACTGATGATGTCATCTTTGTGGTGTTAAGTGTATGACTGGAGGGGTGGTTTCCTTCACAATATCCTGTAATCAGATAAGTACATAAAGCTGGGACTGTTCTAAAGATTATATTCCCAAGAATTATTTATTATTATTATAGTGGGTTTTTTAGGAATTTAGGAGCTTCATTGCACTAATCGTGTGTGCCACCACATGCTGACTCAAATTTCTCAAATTTTACTGCTCATTGTGTTTCACAGAGCCAGTATGGTGAGTTAATTAATGCTGCTGAACATTTTATTTTTATTCACCTACTCATGTGCAACTGTATATATCTCTGAGCTTGAATCAAGAAAATGTGTTAATATCTTGACTTCAATATAACAGGTAATTGTATAGTTGTTTTAATATTGTCAATCAGTTCTGAGTGCTTTTGCCCTCCAGTCCAGTGTAAAAGAATGTAGAAAAACAGAGTATTTAATTATAAATTGACTTTGTTTTATCTAATTATAATTTTTTATTGTGCACTAGATTAGTGAAGCAAACATAAACCACACACATAATTGTCCACTTAACATATTACCTTGATTACCTTGATTCTGCGAATGAAGCCATAAACATCACTGGTTTGCCTCTGGTTATTACTTGAAGTAAGTGCTGAACTTCCTGTCAGTATCAAATAGTTTCAGATAAAGATGGCTGCAGGGGTTTGGGATCTGGGAACTGTGCAGTGGAATCCTGATTCTTGTTGGCTTTCTCAGAGCAGTATAGTATACACAGCTTTCCCTAGAGGATCAAAGACATACTGACTCAGTTGGGATGAGATTAAGTGCAGCTTTTGACTTGGATTTCCTGGAAAGTATGATTTATCAAATCAGGTGTTGGTTGCATGGCAACCTTTGCTGACAAGATGTGTTACTGTGCTTCCATGACTCATAAATGATGGTTGACTCAAAAGTCAAGCTGGTACTCAAAAATATATTGATACAAATATCAATATATTTTTGCCACATTTGTCACATTATCTGTGGCTGTGTTCTTTTGTTACTGGCATTGTAACAATACATTTGCCTTAGTCTGTTGCTAGAATCTGCCTCTAAATGACTAAAAGTTTTCTCCAGTTAAATCAAAATGATTTACCATCACTTATTGTCAGTGTCCTGTTTGTTTTTACAAATATATATAGTCTTATGTATAGATAGATTCTTATGAACTTCTGCCAACATGTCTAATCATAATTGCTACTTTAGGTTAAGATGTATTTAAAGTCAAAGTTAAAGTTTGCCAAAATCCTTTTTTGTCTTCTGTCTCCTAGTGTAAAGCAATGTATTCCAATTACTTCTTGAGAGTAATTTATTTTGTTTTTTCACAGTATTTTATTTTTATTTACAATAATAAATCATAGCAGACTTCAAAAGAACTTAATTGCAGCAGAAGATGCTTTACTACAACTTCTGTAAAAATCTTCCTGAAAGATCATCAGCAACAATATACAGCAAATTATTTTCTTTTCTTTCTTAGTATTATAACCAGTTGTGACTACTGTATATGTTGCCTACCTAGTAGACAAAGCTCACAGCTGTTCCATACGTCCCACCATTTAGGAAACTGAAAGTTGAGTCATGGCAACTGGACTTCTTTTTTGTTAGGTTGAATCTAAATCCAATCATACTTTCCTAAATGGTGTCAATGAAGATTCTCAGTCATCCAGGTGAAGTTATCTGGAAGTAGCTCCTTCAGACTGAAGAAGCTACTTCCAGATAACTATGAAAGTAGTGGCCACATGTCAAAGTGTCCCTGGACCCTGGATTATTATTATTGTTGTTGTTGTTGTTGTTGTTAATATATTATTTTAATGCTGATGGAATCAGTATACATGGAGTCTTGTCTCACTGAATTTTATTAATTTTTTATTATTTTACAACATTGCAAACATCATGTTATAGAAAAGAGTAAATAAAACAGTATAGAACTGTGGGTTGTTTGCTTAGCTTAATATACATGATTCTTAGAAGCAAAATCCCACACAACTGTAACTAAATAATAACCTCTGCTATATACATGTAAAGTACGGTGTAATGTTGACTTGAGACTTTGAGATGGGAACACAGGAGTTGAGATCATAATGTTCAGCAGTCCACATCGTTGTTTGCGGCTGTTGAAAGGGTCTCCTACATAGTGACACAGCTTTAAGGAGAGAATGTGGTGGTTGTCTCAGCATCAGTGGCTGCTGAGCTCCTCTGCTTGCCACAAGTAAACCTGAAGAACCTTTCCTGGCTCATGCAACCAAAGTCCTTCAGTAGCTTGAAGAGGTCATGACGAAATTTCACACCAATAAAAGCATAGACAAAGGGGTTTAGGCAGCACCTCAAGAAGGCCACACACTGGGTGACATCCATGGCATAAAGAAGATTGTTCTCATAGTTGCAGTCCTCGGACCCTTTTGCTGCGGCAACTGTGGTCCAAAATAGGACCAGGTTATATGGCACCTGGCAGACCAGGAAGACAGCCACTACAGCGAGAATCACCTTAATGGCTTTATTCCGTTCAAAGTTGCGAGCCTGGCAAAGGGTCTGGACAATGCTGCTGTAACAGAAGCTCATGATCAGGAATGGGAGGGCAAAAGCCAAAACCATCTGGCTCGTTTGTATGCTGACGCGGAGCGGGTCAGAAGTGCTGGAGTAAGGGGTGCAAGTGATGTTATTGATAGTGGTGTACCTCATTTCTGGAATGGAGAACATCAGTGCCATCACCCAAATGACAGCTGATGACACCTTGCTGAAAAACACTGCTTGGGAGCGGTGGCGGTGAGCAGAGACAGCTTTGGAGATAGCAAAGTAGCGGTCCACACTGATGAAACAGAGGAAGAGCATGCTGCTGTAGAAGCTGACCTTGTAAATAGTGTGCATGGCTTTGCACACCACCAGGCCCAGCACCCACTCTGCCGTGGAGTTGGCTGCCCAAAAGGGGAGTGACAGAGCAAAGAGGAAGTCTGCAAAGGATAGGTTGAGCAGGTACACATCTGTCATAGTCTTGAGACGCTTGAAATAGAAAAAGGTGAGGATGACCAGGAGATTCCCTCCCAGCCCCAGGAGACAGATGATGGAGTAGAAGGTAGGTATAAACCAGAGGCGAAACTGGCGGTTGGATGCTTTTGTACATAGCTCAGGAATGTCCCCATAATCCAGAGTGGTGTTATAGTCATAGCCCATTGTGTTCATTACAGTGGTTGAATTTAGAGACCAGCAATACTGTAATTAGACACAGATAAAATAAAAACAAGTAAATTACAGAAAGCAACTATCACACATGCAGGTCAGAAATATTAAGCTACTTGCTGTTGATGCTTATATTTTGCAAGGTTCTTAACCTTGCTATGTAAAGTGCCTTGTGATGATCTTTGTTATGATTTGGCCGTATACAAATAAAGATGAATTGAATTGAATTGAATTGATGGTCCCAGACATACTTTACACCTTTAGCAACCACTTCCTTAGAGGAAGAGGTGCTCGTGAGGGTACGGCAAAAGTTGGTTACCTGCTGTTTCCAGTGGCACTGGCTTTCATAATTGTAACTTTAATACGTGTGTTTTTATTACCTTAAAATTCAGTAGGAAAATCAGCACAGCTGGCAGATCTAAAAAACAAAAGGAGTGCATGTGTCAAAGATCAAGCACTGCAGTAGTGTTATTATCCCTAATAATCATGTTTCATTTTAGATAATCATCTGTAATGTTAGATAGGAATAGGATAGAATAATAGATTTATTTTAAGGGATACTATTAGTTAGTATTATTCTTATTTTGGGAACTCGATACACTTGAAATAGAGCAACAAAGACAAAGCAGAAAAGGTTGAAGTCCCCTAACTTTTAGTTCGCAGTATGGGTCACACTGCAGTCTTTCCAACTTCGTGATGCCAGTTTGTAACCCAGACTTTCATGTTCTTGTTCCCAATTCACACATGAGTGGTACTCTTACAAGTAAACTAACCTTTATGTGGAACATTGATGGAGTTCCCCCTTAAATGCTAGTATACTGATCACATATTCTGTTTTGAATGTGTTTTTAACACAACTGGTGACACTGTCTTGCTTTTGTTAAAAGTAACAGGCTTCCTCTGTAAACCCGGTGGTAATGTGGTTTTTATAATCATCACAAAAAAAGACTTAGTTCCTTATTTTTGTAAAGACACTTAGTAGTATTATTTACCAAGTTAAACATTAAGTATTCTAGTAGAACAGTAACGTTTTGATTTAGGCTACTCCAAGAACAATGCTGACTTACAAATGACTAGAAACCCACAATTTCACAGTAAATCAAATTTGCCACAACATGATTATGATGGACTTTTAATTATTATTTGAGGTTATGTCTGTAAACATAATAATTTTTGATAGCTTTCTTGAAACAATTCATTCACCACAAAAGACTTAGACACACACATACCACACATCCTTTTAACTATCTTAGTTAAACTGATAAGGTGCTCACCGCTGACAGAATTCATGTTGACTGAGAGTAGTACGCTGTAGGTAAAGCCACTAAACACGGAGGAGCTGAATGTCTGTTTGGTGGTTTCCCCTTGTTGAAATGAAAAACACCCTGTCTTACTGAAACTTTTTTCTTCTTAGCCCTCATGTATCACGTGAAATCATCAGAAAACCACAGGCTCCTACTAAAATCTGAAGAAAAAATAAATCCCATTTCTATTTATCAGTTATGGCCATACAATGAACTGTTAATGGAACATATGTAGTTAAAACTGCAATGTTGTCTATTTTTATTTTAACAGTGTTACTTTTTATGTATATAGCTTATGTATTATGGCACTTTATGGCACATTAAATAGTAATATGGAGACTGGCTATTGTGACTCACAACACAAGCCTATAGCTTGTTTCTGAAGTTTCTTTATTATATGTGCTTTGAGTGTTTAAAAAGTCCCAAATTTTGGTAAAATCAAAAGACAAAGATGTACATGCAAAACTCATGTCAAATGTTTTAGTGTGATTTGTTTTCAGTTGTTTCAGTTATAAAATGTGACTTGCTCATGTTTTTGTGAAAGGAGCTTCTTGAGAAAGAGCAGGAGCTGTGGTATGAAAGGTTGTATGAATTCTATGCAAATGAGTTATTTCAAGAAAAAGCGCTCACATTCTGTTTGATAGTAACACTATGATAGTTCAAAGCCACACAGTGCAACCTGTAGATAGTGATCGGAGAGTGCTCAGTAACACCAGTTAAAAATTGACTTGATTTTTCTGTATTTATTAGTTCAGAGTACTGACTAGCACTGTTTTACTGTACAGTGTAATAACTGAAATATGCATCACCATATTTCTTATACATATTATCCCAGTTTGTCCATTTAGATTTTCATTTTAAATGTGTTCAGCCCTTAATATTCAAATTGCTTTCAATTAAATTCAATGGGATTTTAGCTCATGACACATTTTCATTTCTTGACATGAGCACAGCACTACAGTGTTTAGTAAAATATTCATGTTGGCATTTATTTACTAGTTATTTAGTTGCATTTGCACTTTTTGTATCGATACATCATTGCACATTATTCATGTCTAATCAGTCTTGTACTGGACAGTAAATGCAGAATTTACCTTTGGCCCACTAACTCACAACATCTGCACAGGCTTCTGCACACCTGTATCTCTGCGGTTGTGGTTTGTAGCTTTCACTTAAGGCAGTACTAACCACACAGTAGAAAACATGGCAAGAAGCAATGGGGCACATATTTTACATTTAAAAGACAGCACTATAAAATCAGAATCACACCTATCTATCATCTATCACAAGGGTGACACCATAGAGAACATCACACATATCCTGTCAGCTTTAAGTCAGTCCTTCAGGTAGTAGTGCTGAACTTTAACACAACTCTACAACCAGGAGGATTGCTACATTTGCACTGAAAACAGGAAATCAGAACAATTCCCTCTCATCTTACCCACTTCCCTTACCTGTACCGTGCAAAGGACAAATATATGCGTGCAAGTACATGGTATGCAACAATGAATGTTTGATACAAACCTCTGTGTACCAGTATTTTGAACATTTATGTGCCATGACTGCTTAGTGATGTATTATCAAAGAAATGCATTTTGCAGGTATCCTGTTAAAAGCAATTTAAAATTACAGATGCTAATACTGTAAATGTTAATTTATATGTATTCATAACAAACCTTGTATCAAATATGTTTGGAAAACAACTGAAGCGAGTAGGGTAGAAAAGTTTATTGGTATAAATATGAAAAATGAAATTCGTTTTAAGACTGCATGTTTATGACGGCTCTTCAAGCTGTTTTACCACAACATGAAAATCCATGTTTTAGCAAATCTCGTTACACTGCGTACACAATTACGGTACATTTAAAAGTTTTCTGCTGAAAATTGCAATATTGACCACAACACAGAAATGTTCTAAGCATACTGCTTTTGATTTGATTAACAGCTAGCAAACTTGAGAACACTGGTAGTCAAGCATTGTACAGCACTGACGATCATGTGATATATTTACGGATGGACTGGGCTGGGCCCAGGACAATCAATACACAAGTAGAATAAAAATGCTGGTCATAAATAACAAAAATAACTACTAATGACTACAAACTCCTGAGACAATACTGTCACCATAATACTGATACAGAGAGTAAACAAATATTCTCCTTCCAAGGAGATGGTCACCCTGCTCCACTCTTCACAAGTAATTCAAAATTATTTTTAAAAATTGCAACATGCAAAAGTAACAATAAAAGCAACAATTACACTACAATACAAAGGACAAAGTTAAATTTAACACTAAACAATGTTTGTTTCATGTGACAGCTTTTTTCATACAGACAGTCTTAATTTGTGAGAATCTGGGATCTGCCAGACATAGTGCTAGAGATATGTATTAACATGTGCTGAAGAGGGCCTGTATAGGTTCTTCCAAATTGCAATGAGGCCTGTGGAGGAAATATAGTGCTTTCACATGGGCCTTCATGGCAGCCACTGATTTTAGGCAGAGCTGTTGTTTGTTGGCTGCAAGTGCTTTGTGTTTTATATTTGTTTATACTCAGAGCATGTTTGTCATCTTTGCCTCGGGCTTGTTAAATACTGAGCCCATCTGAACACTCTTCATATACTTTGACAAACTGAGATGATGCTGTGCAGTACATGTTATCAGAGGATGGCCAGCAGATGTAATGACAGCCTTACAGTTCACAGCCAGTCAGATGTTGGACTCATTGGGCTGCTCTGGCCCTGCTGGGCCCCTCTGATGGCTCACTAGTCAGAGCATCTTCAGTCTGAGCAGAGGTGGTTTCTGAGCCTGTGTTACTGTCACTGGTTCCCTCCTCCAGGGCTCCCTCTGGGACGCTCTCCTTGTCCTCTGATGCTCCCTCCTCGCTGCCTGGATGAGCCTCAAGCTCCTCTGAGGCCTTAGGCTTCCCTGAGTTAAATAAATAGAAAATTTGCATAATGTTAAAAGCCTGAAGCCCTGCAAAACAGCCAGATACCACCAAAGCCACCAGTGTGTCTCACCTGGTGCATCTGTGGTGTTAGAGTCTGTATCGTCGCCTTGCTTGTTGCTACTTTCACTGAGCGAATTCTGAGACTTGCTGCCATGTGTTGCACAAATGTGCTTTTCTTCTTCTGCTAAGACACAGGTGGGGGCCTCTCTAGCACCTCGGTCTCCAGCATCCTTCTCGCGCTCTGCCATTCGTTTGCGAGCTGCCTCTTCCGCTGCAGCAATCTCTGCAGAAATCTTCTCCATGTCCACTTCTACCTTCATACAGCACAGCTAAAAAGTACATGTGATGGAGAATGTAATGCAAAAAATTAAAACAATTGCAGAACTCTTTAGCATGCTGTAGTGGATCTTCAGAATCATATTTTTCACATAACAAAGTTTAGTGCTGGCTGAGCAAGCATGTGCAGGTTGGACACAAATTAACAACTTACTTCATTTAACTACATCAAGAAATGAGCACAAAGTTCTGTTCCTAACTACAACAATGTTTCAATACATGTTCAGGCTTGATGCTACTTCTGTTGGATGGATGCTGTAAAAAACTGTGTAAAGGGTAAATGGCGCCACCTGTTGTGAACAGTGCATTCAGTTGCACAGTGCAGCAGCGCATTTCACAGCACATTGGTTATAATGGGGGCTACAAATTGTAAATGATCACAGCTATACGATTGCCAGAACATGTGGATGGAGTTAGCAGCAGCTGGTGGCTGTAAGGCAGACACAGACTGGCACATAACAAGACCTACACACTGTAAAGTCAAACATGCAAAATGAAGCTTGCGTGCGAGTAAGTGATGACCAAGCCCGATGTAAAAGATGTCGTACCCTTTTGAGCTCATTGGTGAACGACTCTGTGGCTTCAATGAATTTTCTTTTCTTGTCCTGGTGGCGGTCTTCAATCTGAAGCAACTCCGCCTCCAACTTTCTCTGTGAGACGAGACACACAGGCACCACAGTTATTGCTTTATCAACCCATAACAAACAAAGCTGTGAATGCCAAATGCCACCACTTGGTGAAGACCACAACTTGACCGTACCTGGTGTACCATCAAAGACTGGACCTGGCGTTTGAGGACCTGCATGCGAGCAGTAGTAACAACTGACCGCACATCTGGGACTACGCTCTCACTGAGGATCTCGCTGATCAGACGGTGGTTGCGCTGGAAACGAGCTGCAGCTGAGTGCTTTATGGAAAACCCATCATCATAATCTGAAGACATGAAAAACATCCGAGTTGTTATGATGGCCGTGGGAATTATTTTTTTATACACTTGTCAAAAGGTTAAAAGTAGAGATGTGTTACACAGTCACTGTCAGTGAGTACAGGAGGCTTTGGCAAAGTATGACACAAATAATACAAAATAAAATGATGCAAATACTGCTGCATCAAGACACTATAAACATAAGAAGGATATTGCTCAATGTTTACACACAGTCAGAGTTAAGTATATGCTATTATGTCAAAATACATCCTTAAGCAAAAAGGAACTGTTATTGTTAGGTGAATGGGACACGCGGTTAATTATAACTCACCGTATATGGACAGAGGTTTTAAGATGTAGTCTGCAATTGTCATTCGTCAGCAAATGTTCGTCTTTGTCTTTAAATGTATACTCTTTTGCCATTTAAACACAGGATGATTGTGCAGGAAGGTAAAATCCAAATACAGTTAATCTGGAGTGCCTTAAGACAATAATCATCCTTGTTACTTTTTCCACACTATGTGGTGATGAAGAATTAAGTCCAGATGGATTCAATTAGGGTTTTTCATTTCATTCAGTTGTGTAGTACTCTTATGACACAGCTTGGTAATGTTTCTTTAGATCTTTTTTTTTTTTTTACAAGGGCAGCCATTTGCCAGCACTGTTCAACACTATCCAAACATGGCACAGTGTTTTTGGCTCTGTTGTGGCAAAACTCTGCTAAACCTCTAAGATGCAACAAGGGCTCTCACCTGGACTCATGTGTGCACCCACATACGCACTCACTGAAACTTTCCAGAGAACAGAAATTAATCTTATCTGCCATGTTGAAACTTTCAGAGGTGCTCACATAGGTGCTCTGACACCACAACAGGAAACAGTCAGGGGAGGTAATAAATTGTGAAGGTAGTGTGTGAGAATTAAGCTTCTCTTACGTTCTGCAGAATTCTGTACTCTCATTAATGTGTGGGACTTCATATTTTTTAACTTTTCCACCCAACACCACACTTTCCCTCTGCATATTCATGTTGTTTCAGGTTTTGTATTACAGACTGTAAATAAAACCATGTCACCTTATGAATGCCTAATGTCCTAATTAAATTAAGAGAAATGTGTGTTTTGGAGCAGCTTCAAAAAGATTTTCTTTAAGACTGTATTAATTTATAAAGCACAGTCTCACAGAATATGTAGCCACTCGCTGAGTTAAATCTTTTTTTTATTTAATCGACGTAGTGCAGTCTCTTGAGAACATAAGTCACTGGTATACCAGTTCATTTTCATGGTCTGTGGTGTTTCCACAGAGTAATAGGTTTTATCTGTAGATGTCCTGTACATTATTATCTTCTACTGTAACTCAGCCAGACCCCAGACAAGCATCGTTTCCTTGAGGTGGGTGTAACTCAAATGTCGTCCTCTGGTTTGTGTATCTAACATGTGTCTTTAAATCAACAGAGAAAAGAATGTAAATTTTGCAATTATGTCTAAACCAGTGCCAAGAATACATACAAAATGTAAACGCTTGGGAAAAGCAAAAATAAATGTTGTTATATTTTGAAGCTTAAAAGCAGAAACATTTAATGAGATTTGACATTTCAGAGGTAGGATTACCAAAAATGTGGATGGCTGTGGTAGTGTAGGAGGAGGAAAAAGATAACACAGCCTCTGGGTGTGCGGACTGACAACTTTGTGTGGTCGTGTTACAGTAATTACAGCTCTGTCACCGTGCTCTAAACCTTGGGAGACAAAGCATTTAGCTGAGTGACTTTACCGTCTGGATCCTCTGCTGGCTGAATACTCATGTATGGCTCGCCTTTGTCCAGTCTGGACTGCCTCTGGCGGCTCTCCTCCTCCAGAGCTGCCTCGGCACGGCTTTTTGCATTGACGTAGGCCAGGTAGGCTGGCGAGTTGTGATAGGCCTTCATGCTCTCATTATACTCAATCTACAGTGGAAAAGATGACAGGAATGACAAGGAAACAGAGAAGGCAAGCAGACACAACATGTGGACCCTCATTTCTATCAACTACGACAAGATAAGGAAAGAGGTTTACTCAGGACTGTTAGAAAGGGAGGAATGATGACTGGAGGGACCCACAACTGTTGGAGACACATCTACTGGTCACCCATTAGAAAAAACCCATAAACACCTCTTGTAAAACAACCAACCTTCTCTGCTTCGTAGTCATTCAAATAATCCTGTTTCTCCTCATCAGTGAGGTCCCTCCACATGCCACCGATTATCTTCCCAATTTCCCATAGCTTCAGATCAGGATTGGAGGCTTTTACTTGATCCCAAACCTGGTGATGAGAACCAGACATGGGTGTGGGGTTGGGTTGGGTAGGAGGGGCTATAAGTGGTTATCTCTTTGCAGAGAGGTCACAAACCAGAGGAGGCCGTGTGCTTTAAGCTCCATCTCCAAGTTGATAAATCCCACTGTGTTGTAAACTGTCCTAGCTAATCCCTGCTTTATGTGGCTCCACACCTACCTCGATAAACAACTATTAGTGTCTGAAACAAAATATACATCTTACTTACTCTGAGCTGACAGAATATCTTAAAAGCAAAGCATACCTGTCTTCCAACAGAGCACATGATGATGCAAAAGACAGCAAGCATGCACTGGGTACTTACCTTACGACTATATCTCATATATGGCATCAATGGCTTATCTGGAGGCTTGGGTGGCTTTGGGATATTTATTCCTGATGAATTCTGGTAAACAAAGAAAAAGAGTGACTTAAGGCACAGTTACTGCTGAGTGATCAGGAAACTATTTCCAGCACCCTGGCAAAAAGTACAGCTTATGAAACTACATGTGGTTCGCATGGTTATGTAATTTTTTAGAAAACTATCAAAACATTAGAATTGGAATCAAATGCAAGATGCAACTAAGTAACATTGTATCCCTTGAATTAACTGACTTTATTAATTAATCATAAGGTGTGCGCAGGCGCGAGCCTTGCAGCAGGCTGTTTCACAGTCTCTCTCTTTGTGATGTCTTTTTCTTTAACTTATTTTTATTTTTTCGGTCTTTTCAGTAAATAGTTTAGTTAATT